>JASDQU010754637.1:5335-24313 GCA_032191745.1 Picea mariana
AGGATTCGGGGGGACTCACAATAGAAATTGTGAAATCTTGAACACCTTTTTGGGTTAAGTCAGTGGTCATGCCAGGTGGTCACGTCGAGTGGATTTTTGCGCCTAATGCTTGTTCGCGCAAGCGTAACTTCTAAGAAGTACGTATGGTATTATATGAACTGAAGGTTCCAGTGGGAACTAAGAGTCATTTCAGCTCAAGGAAATAGTAAGATCTAAAGACTGGAAGGTCAAGCAGAACTTTCTAAGGTAGGGGTGTTGCGTCATGTGGTATTAGAGCATACAACTTTGTTTTTCTATAGAGGGAAGAAAAAGGACAATTGTGATTTGAATTCTCCATGGATAGGTTGAAACAATGCCGCCAAAAAGACGTCTAGAAAGAACTTTTCCCAATCCAAATGGAAAGGGAAATGAGAGAACATTGTGCTCAATTGGATGCTATGGAGACAACACAGAGGTGAACACCTGATACTAGAGATATCAGTGAAGTTGAAAGTGAAAACGAAGCCAGAGCCGAAGAAGAAGTTGTAGCCGAAGATGCTGTAGAGGAAAATTTATTCAAATTTTTTGTAAGAATAGGGGCCAGAGAAAAAATGGGCATCCCGATGTATGAAGGCAACCTATATGTTGAAGAGATGCTAGATTGGTTTAGAGCTCTAGATAAATACTTTGACTATGAGGATATTGAAGAAGATAAGAAAGTAAAACATGTTGTCACTAGACTGAAAGGGCATGCAACACTGTGGTGGGATGAACTGCAGGCTGATAGGTGTTGCAAAGTCAAACAAATAATCAAAATCTTAGATAGGATGGTCGCCAAGATGAAATCCAAGTTTATACCCATAGATTACTAGATTAATCTATTTCGAAGAATGCATAATTTGAGACAGAAAGGGATGACAGTGAAAGAATACACTGAGGAATTTTACAGACTCAACATTAGAGCTGGTCATCGTGAGAGTGATGATGAAAAAGTTTCTAGATACATGAATGGTTTGAGACATGAAATTCAAGATGAGATGAGCATGGTGACAATCAAGAATGTGGAAGATGCTTATCAGATTGCTTCAAAGGAAAAAGCAAAATTGGCATGAAATCAAGGTCAAAGGGGAAGAGGTAGAAGTCAAAGAAGAGGAAAAGAAATTGCCCAGGACAGAGTATAGAAGCCCGAGGATGAATAAAATAAACCTCATAATCACCCAGAAAGGGGAGGAAGCTCACAAGGAGGACAGTATGCCGACATGAACACTTTTCCTCGAGCCAGAGGAAGAGGAAGAGGCAGAGGTGGTGAAATAAAGTGTTTGGTCTATGGAAAGATCGGACACAAATATTTTGATTGTACCTATAGAAAAAGGGATGGAGGAGGCGAAGCTCACATTTCAAAAGTGCAAAGGCAAAATGTTGAGGCACAAGATCCAGAAGGCAAAAGATCCTTAATGATGAGGAAAATTCTCTTAAAGACAGAGAAAGAGATAGAGAATCCAGTCCAAAGGAACAGTTTGTTCAGAACTTCTTGCAAGACCAAGGATAGGCAGGGATGATTTTAAGGATGAAAATTTATTTTAAAATGTAGAAACCTTGGCAAATCTTACTAATCCTTTATATTCCAATTATAAATGTTTGGAGATATTTTTGTAAAAATATTCAAATTTCTAAAGATTTTATATAGTTTTTATAAAATTTTGGTTATTTTTAAGGTAACATAATTTTATCCTATAGAATTTGGGTGAATCATTTTTAAAATAGCGAATCTCATTTTTGGAAAAACCATGAAAAATTAGCCCATGAGCGAAATTTAGCCCCTAAAATCATCCCTGAAATTTAGATAGGGTATGCAAGGTAATTATTGATAGTGGAAGCATGAATAATCTAGTATCCACAGAAATGGTCGAGAAGCTGGAATTGGAAACAGTTGCACATCCAAGCCCATACAAGGTTCCGTGGTTACAAAAAAGACATCAGGTAACAGTCACTAAAAAATGTTTAGTTGAATTTAAGATAGGGGGATATAGAGATGAGACATTATGTGATGTTATTCCCATTGATGTTTGTCATCTTTTTGGGGGGAGACCGTGGAAATATGACAGGAATGTTATTCATGACAGAAGAAAGAACACATACACCTTGGATACAAATGGTAGGATGCATATGTTGCTGCCAATTGAATACAAGAAGGTGAAAGAAGAAACAAGCAATACTATACTTCTCATGATTGGGAAGGAACTTCTGGATGAATTCAAGAAAGATGAAGAAATGTAGTTTGTTGTGGTAAGAAAACCTAGAGTCATCTTGACCAGTACCTCAATAGATGATCTACTTGAGGAGGTTCAGGAAATGATGGAGAATTTCATTGATATAGTGGTGGACGATTTACCTTGTTCATTTTCTCCCATCAGAGGTATAAGCCATCACATTGACCTTATACCAGGAGAGAGTTTACCAAAAAAAGTAGCGTACGGATTGACGTCACAGGAGAATGAAGAAGTTAAGAAGCAAGTCCAAGATTTGATGGACAAAGGGTTGATTAGAGAAGGCTTGAGTCCATGTGTTGTGCCAACAGTGTTAAGTTCGAAGAAGGATGGTGGATGGAGGATGTGTATAGACTCAAGGGCTATAAACAAAATCATCATCAGGTATAGATTTCCTTTACCCAGGATCGATGACTTGATGGATTGCTTGAGTGGAGCAAATTTTTTTTCAAAAATTGATTTGAAAAGTGGATATCATCAAATTAGAATGAGGGAAGGTGATGAATGGAAGACAACATTCAAGATGAATGAAGGGATGTATGAATGGATTTTCATGGCGTTTGGTTTGACGAATGTGCCAAGTACTTTCATTAGATTGATGAACAAAGTATTGACATATTTCATTGGAAAGTTTGTAATTGTGTACTTGACGATATATTGATCTTCAGTAAGACTGAGAAAGAACATTTGAGACATTTAAATATATTGATGAGGAGGTTACAACAAGAGAAGTTTTTGATAAATATGAAGAATTCCTCTTTCATGAAGACGGAACTCATTTATTTGGGGTTCGTGATCTCTTCGAACGAGTTGAATATGGATCTTGAGAAGGTAAAATCAATCAAAGAATGGTTGTCGCCAAGGAATATCTTTGAAGTCAGAAGATTCCATGGATTAGCTAGTTTTTACAGGAATTTTAGTGGAATTTGTGCACCAATGATGGAAATAGTAAGAAAAGACATAAATATTTTCATTGGACAGAGGAAGCGGAGAAACGTTTTAAGTTGTTGAAAGAGAAGATAACTGGACAGCCAGTTCTGGTTCTGCCAGATTAAAGTAAGACATTTCAAGTGAGATATGACACAAGTGGATTTGTGATTGGAGTAGTCTTAAATCAAGACAATAGGCCAGTTGCATACTTGAGTGAGAATTTGAACGATGTCAAGAGGAATTATTCCACGTATGATAAAGAGTTTTATGTAGTCATACAAGCGCTGAAGAAATGGAGTAACTACCTGGTTCCAAAAGAGTTCGTTTTGTATAGCGACAACTAGGCCTTACATTTTATAACCAGACAAGAAAAACTTAACCAGAAACATGCAAAATGGGTTGAATTTATGCAGAACTTTAATTTTTTTATAAAGCACATTTCTGGAAATGCTAACAAGGTTGTTGATGCATTGAGTAGAAAATGTTTGATTCTCCAGTAGTTTTGTGTGAAGACCTTAGGTTTTGATAGCCTTAAGGATATGTATAGAGATGATTTAGATTTTAAGGATGCTTATGAAGCATGTGAGAATCCTTTTTTGAGAGACAGAAGCCAATGGATTGAATACTTGATCCAAGATGGATTTCTATTCAAAGGAAATCAGTTGTGTATCCCAAAGAGTTCTATGAGAGAAAAACTTTTGAACGAAAAGCATAATGGGCGATTGGTTGGACACTTTGACCATGATAAGAAATTTTCGCAACTGAACAGTTTGTATTATTGGCCAAGAATGAGGATAGATGTCAAGAAATTTGTGAATAGATGTAGAACTTTCCAGCATGCAAAGGGGAAAAGACAAAATACAGGATTGTATCAACCATTTCCAATACCAAAGAGGCCATGGGATGCGGTAAGCATGGATTTTGTGTTAGGACTGCCAAGGAAACAAAGAGGTTGTGATTCCATATTCGTGGTAGTCAACAGATTCTCAAAAATGGCACATTTTATTCCATGTCATAAAAACAGTGATGCAGCACACATTACAAATCTGTTTTTCAAAGAAGTTGTTCAAATTCATGGGTTACCCAAGAACATTGTTTCGGACATAGATACCAAATTTGTTGGTCATTTCTGGAGGACACTATGGAAGAAACTAGGGACAAATTTATCTTTTAGCTCATCATATAACCCTCAAACAAATGGACAGACTGAGGTAGTAAATCAAAGTTTGGGAGACTTATTAAGGAGTTTAGTAGCTGAACATCATAGTCAGTGGGATCAGATTCTGCCGCAAGTGAAATTTGCATATAATGACTCACCTAAAAGAATCACATGACAACCCATTTCAGATAATGTATGGAATGCATCCAAGAGGTGTATTTGAGTTGAGAGACTTAGAGCATAATGAGTTCAGGAGTGTTGGAGCGGAAGATTTTACAACAGAGATGTAGGAGCTCCACAGTAAGATTAAAGAGCGGTTGCAAAGTTCCAACCAGGAATACAAGTGTAGAGCAGATCAACACAGAAGAGAGCTTCAATTCGAAGTGGGAGATTTGGTTTTATCACACCTCAGAAAGGAAATATTCCCAAGGGGGACATATAACAAGCTGAAAATGAAAAAGATAGGGCTGTGTAAGATTTTGAGAAAATTTGAGGCAATGCTTATGAAATAGAATTGCCAGATGGTGTGGGAATATCACCCATATTCAACAAAGAAGATTTGTATCCTTATAGAGAAAATGAAGTAGATGGGGAAGAGATCCAAAAAGAAGTTCATTGGGTCAAACATATGCATGTCGCTGACAAGTCGCAGATGGAAAAGATCATTGATCAGAGAGTTAGCAAGAAGACCCAGAGAAAGACATATTTTGAATAATTGGTAAAGTGGAAGGGACGCCCGATTAAAAATTCCAGTTAGGAAAGCGAAGAAGATATCCAGAAACATGAACAGAGAGTGAAGGAGCTCATGGATAGGAGCCCATGAATTTTTCAGGCAGAGGAGTATGATGTAGGAGCATCACAAGCAAGCGCAAAGCAGAGGACAGTTAGATACGCACCAGCGCACATTTTGAGGATGTTTCAAATTTAAAGGATGAAACATTAATGTAATATCTGGAGAGACATAAGTGCTCTTAAATGTTTTTGGGCTTGTAACGCATATTTTGAGTGGTTTCTCTCATCTGTTAGTTGTAGACAGTTAATGTAATGAATGTAAAGTAGATGTAGGCTTTAATTCAATTAGATATCTTGAGGTTGTAGGATGGAAAACTCAAGAAATCTCCCTCATAGGAATTGTATTGTATCATTATTCTCAATTGTAAGAGTTGTAAAGAAAGAGAATAGGAGAGCGGAGAAGAACAAAGACTGTAGAACTTGTATAAGAAGATAGTTGTTTCTATAGAACCCATGTACAAAAGCACTTGAGTTAATATAAGAATTCTTTTACTCAATTTCATGGCGTTGTTATGAATATGGTTTGCATCTATTGAATGGTATGTTTACATTTTTCTTATATGCTCTGTAATGCATTTGTTTCAATGCTTTCTGTGTATGATTTCATGTTGAATGTATGAAGTCTGTGAGAGGGAGAGTATGAGTTTCAATTGTTTCTCTTCCTGATAATTCCTGCAAGGAGTTCAGTGAAGGTCTGTAAGGAGTGCATTGACAAGATTTTGAGTTTTATCTCTAAGAATATCAGGAGGGATATTGTTGTTCTCATACCAACATAAGTGCAAGTATAGCATAGAGCTGGCAGGGTGTGCGCAGGCAGGTTGAAGTCTTAGAATTTTCCAACCTAGTGAGCGGTTGAAGGATTTCTATCGCAAGGAGTGCGCAGAGTTGGAGAGTTCAACTAATCAGATATTACCGTGAAGGCCACAAGGAGTGTGCACAAGAATCCCTTAGAATATTTGATTTTGCAGCAAGATCCAAGCTCAGGAGGAAGGACGCCAAGTTATTTGGCCAGGAATCTTTGAGAACTTGAACAGACGGTTGAGTTTTTCAGAGGGAGGAGTGTAGATATCTGTGGACCATTGGATCTAGTAGATCAATGGAGAGGATAAGGATATGTTTCTTTCAACACTTGCAAGCTCGAAAGGATTAGTAGATGTCAGATCTAAATTAGCGAGAGTCGTTAATTTGGATATTTGAATTTTGACATTTCAAAAGGCAGAAGTGTGGAGGAAGTCATTTTCAGGAATCCCCGATACATGAAATCCTGACACGATCTAGACCATTAGATCGAGGAATAATCAATACTGTTGATCCATAGCAAGGAAGTCGTGAGTTTGGACTTCGGGAAAAAGGGAGGGGAGTCGCATCACGAACTCACGAGTCGCGAAATCCCGATGCGCTCTGAAGTGAGGCCCCAAGACTTGACTGGAGGTCATATGATTGAGGCATAAGGGAGAAGCTAAAGACTCTTTATCCCATTTTGGGGTTTCAAGAATCAAATGAGTCAAGGGAACTCACAATAGAAATCACGAAGTCACGATATCCAAAACACCTTTTCGGCTTAAGTCATTGGTCACGCCGGGTGGTCACGTGGAGTGGAGGTTCACGCCTAGTGCTTGTTCATGTAGGAGTAACTTCTAAGAAGGACCTGTGGTATTATATGCACTAAAGGTTATAGTGGGAACTAAGGATCCATTTCATCTCAAGTAAATAGGAAGATCCAAAGACGGGGAGGTCAAGCAGAACCATCTGAGGTAGGGATGTTGCGTCAACCATCATGTGAGATTTTCAAAACACATGGGAACGATCCCTATCATTTCCCCGTGATGAAGAAATGTCAGAAAGTTCCGAAGAGTACATATTGAAATTTTTGTAAGTTAGTTGGACACAAAGACAAGGACTATATAACCTTAGAGATGATGAAAGAAAGGATTGCAGATACATACATGGTGGAGGTTGAACGTGTAACATGAAAATCTGCACAAAAATTGTAGTATAACACTGCAAAACAACCACAATACAATCCCACACAACAATTTGCAGCACAACCATAGTATAATGCGCAATAGTTTCAAGGGAAACATCATTATAACCTCGCACAACAGTGCACAACACCACAATAATACAATAATCGACAACTGTAGTACAATCAAGGACCTTAGTATAACACACCACGCAAAGATAAGCAGGGAAACAAAGGAGGCTTCAGAGGAGGAGGTCGTGGAGGAAGAGGCTTTGGAGGAGGAAGAGGACCAGTAGTATGTCATAATTGTTAGAAACCAAGAAACTATGCAAGAGACTGTCCATATCCACCTACAACATGTATGTATTGTCGCACAACAAACCATGAAACAAAGGATTGTCCAATACTATTGATAAAAATACAGGACAAGAGGAACCAAACTAATTTGAATGTACAATGGATTGGGGTGGAAAAAAGAGAAGAATACGGGAAGAAGATTAACATAGTGACTAGAGCTGGAGCCAAGACAGGAGAAGATGCAGCCAAGAAGGATCAAGACCGGTATCAGTGGGTTAGGGGGAACACAATGCCTGAACAAAAGTTTGATGCACGCAAAGAGAAAGAGATATTCAAAGAAGCTAGACAAGATATCTTGAAGGAAAACATTGTGTCCACTTCAGGAACAAAGCTAATAGATGAGATACCAATATATGACATGCCCTCATTGTTTGATCAAACCAATCAAGATAAGTCTTTAGAATAAGTAAGTAACTTAAGAAACTTTTTGGGAGCTTGTGTTAAATTGTTGAGTGATAAAAATTCCTTACAAGTACTGCAGAATTTACTGGAAAAATGTAATCTTGGGGAAGAAGGGGTAAAAAGGGTAAATCGGGTCTGAAAGAAGAGAAGAACTAGTAGGGAATTTATATTGAATGCTAACATAGGAGATTTCAATATGGGGGATATTATACTAGACTTAGGATCTAAATTCAATTTTCTGCCAAAGAAAACTTGGGAAGCTATGGGAGAACCATAATTAGGGTATTCACCTATTCAGTTGAAGCTAGAAAATCAACAAAAATTGGTGCCAATAGGAAGGTTGAAGGGGATTCCATTTAATCTAGATGGTGTGTGAACCATTCTTGACTTTTTAAGTCATAGAAATAGTGGAAAATACTTCGCCATATATAGCATTGTTGGGCATGGATTAGGCCTTTGATAACCAGGCTATTATCAATTTGAAGACAAGGAAAATGATATTTGAGTTTGGAGAATACATAGTTATTGCACCATTGGATCCCTCGGAAGGAGGCATGTATGTGGAACCTGAGACAGATAATATTCTTACAGGAGATGTGAATCAACTATACAAGACTACCACACACGAAGAATATTGTATCAACACAACTGCAGATGACATGCTTATTTGGAGGAGTATTTTTTCTTGTGCTTAAGACTCTGATACAGAATTGGAAAATTGGCAACAATGATTACATGAATTATCTACCAAGAGATGTGCCAGAATGACGTGTGCGTTGAGATGGGTTGGTACATAGGTAAGAGAACCTCCCACTTTTATGGATTAAATTATTTAGAAGAATTTTTGTTGAAATATGAGTTAGAAGCTATGGAAAACTAGAGATTATCAGCACTAAATATTTCTTTAAAATATACACCTACAAGATGGTGGTGTACACACAAGGCAAAGATCAACAATTGGTTCCAATGAAAAAGGCTACTGTGTATCATATTTGGCACAGAGCTAGAACACAAATATGAGGAGAAATATGAAGGATTTGGACAACCTCGGGAACTTGTAGAGAAGTGAATAGTTCAATGGATATTAGTACCACCAGAGGAATGGACACACCACTTTATTCACACACTAGAAGACATTCTGAAGAACTGGTACACAAAATAAGAACATCACAAAGAAACTTCTAGCTAGGAAGAAATACAACAGAGCTTTGTGGTTACATTTTCCTTTGAATATGACATTCCAAAGATGGATACATCGTTGAAAGTGGTAAGAGACATGATATTTTAAGAACCATAGTTTGAAATAATTCCATCATCTTAGAGGCAGGCTATTTAGACAGTAAAACAATTGATACACTGTTATTATGTAGTAGAAGCAAAAGAACCTAAAGAAGATAATTCACGCAATATATGGATTCTAGAAGTAGAAGGTGAAAGGGAAGTAGAAGGTCCCTGCTGAGGAAAAGATATGAATTGATCTTACTCAAGAATTTTCAGACTTTACTTGGCTAAAGCAAACTAGACAGGAATATCATCCTATGTTTAGAGCCAACAAAAATAACATCCTAACTCACAAGTATTAATTACGAGTTCTTAGGCTAGTCTTTTATCAACAAAAAGCTTGTGGAAATTCACTTTTTATGTGATTTTCTGAATATAACAGTTACTGAAATAAATGTAAGAACAGAATTAAAGACACCAAGATGATAATCAATATAGATGAGACATAGAGAAATCCTTTATTTCATTCCAATTCACCAAAGAGTCATTTTCTTTACAAAATCTCATACAGAAATCTTGGACCAAAGTCAAACTTAGACATCGTCGATGGAACATACAAAAGGACCTCTGACAGAAAACCAAAACTGAACTCTAAAAGCTAGATCATCTTGCCATAGATTTTTTCCCACTCGACTCTACACAATAGCCTTTATCAGTCATGAAAATTAATTCACAAACAGACAAGTCTACACAGACTATCAAAGATAGATCAACACCTCTGAAGAACAAGTCTTTGAATGATTTGATTCAACCTTGAATATTGTTGTCTACAATAAGACCCTGCTATCATAAAAGAGAATTAGGCTGTGATAAATATATGAATGAATGAAAATTGAACTATCTCAACATAAAATCAAAGAGCAAACCTTAGTATGCTTATGCTTCTATCCTCCTTTTGTTCCTCCCTTTCCTTTTTCTTTTAACAAATTAAAATTGGTTGAAGAAGTTGAACCAATTCATTAGTTAAGTTGATTAAAAGACTCAACTAACTTTAGTTTGGGGGAAGAGTAATAATTATAATAAGGGTCATAAATAATAATAACTAGTAAGTGGGACCCCTTGTGACTCTCTTTAGTTCATAACAATCATAATAATCATAACATAACCATTAGTTAAGAAAAACACGCCTCCTTGTGTCTCCCATCAACATAACCACTTTTGGTAATTTAAGCTCATGAAATTTGAAATTATTTCAAAAATAATACTCATATATCCAAAATAAACATGTTGTCCAAAGATCCATGAAGTCAACTGTCATAAAACGATAGATAAAATAAAACTCAAAGTCATATCTTCCTTTGTTGATGTTATTATCCTTTAGTCCTTGTTTTTGACAGAGGCATGATAGGCCTCTATTTTTAGCCTTTTATTTGAATGGCACATCCATGCATGCATGATTGATTAGCAAATGATATTTTAATTAACCATACATGACAATTCTTTTAAAATACGAAATGGATTTTTGGCTCAACAATATATTAGACTCATGCAATCCAATCCGTACAAATTGTTTTATTGTCAATCAATGAGCAAGGGGGTGGAAAAGGGTTCTGAGATAGATGAAGGGGTTCTATTGAGAGAAAACATGATATAATGAGGGGGAAAAAACATGGTCACTCCTCAATGAGAACAACAATCAACTGTAAAACAATCAATAAAACCTCGTTGCAATCCACACAAGACACTGACACTTCCATCTACTTTAACACAAAAATTCCCTTGACTGTAATCAATCTCAGAACAGGGAGTGAAAAATTGAATATGGGAAGGTGATGGGATTTGTATTTAGAAAACAATGAAATCATGGAAGGGAATAAAGACGATTATTATTCATGAGATTAACTAAGTGATCCACAAAACATTCTACGAAAAGAGATGTATCAACCATCAATCACTTTGACCAAATAACATTTTTTGTGCAGTTAACTAGTTCTCTGTTCATAATCAACTATCCAACACAATGTCACCACATGACAACATGTGTTCCACACAATTTGTAAGGGTTTATGTTCTTGTCATTTACATTCTTTGCATTTTATAGAAAAAACAATTAACAGTACCCATTTCCAATTTGTAAACCATCAAAATTAACCACTGCCCATACATTACTTCAATCAAAAAATATACTCCAATTCATATTTCCAAAAATAACAATGAAGTCACAGTATCAATGCCATCGGGTTTGTCACATTGAATGCAATGACATTCATTAAATAAAGATAGGCAGTCACCCAATAATCAAGATGAAATTTCCAAAACCAAATTGACAATTAAACAGACAACAACCACCATTCCAGCACAAGATGTGCACTGAATAATACAATCATACAAGTGTAACTCCATCACTGTGAAAGCTCAATCTAACGTGACTATTAAAATGAAACACATATCCAACCGACGAGGTACCAACAAAAAAATATATCAACAAATGATCAAGCTGTAACAAATATGTTTAAAACCCTATGGGTATTCCCGAGTGTGAAAAAAAAAAACCATCTATGTTATACACAGTGCGCAACCAAGAAAACACCACGATGGAACATTTCCACTTAACACACAAACACACAGTCATGGAAATAACTCAACCATCGTGATGAGACCTCAATTTAATACAATATTGCTTTGATTTATTTATGTTGTAATCAAATATGTTGTGCAACCCAAGCTTATACAATCGAACAAATATAAGGATGCAGTGGATATATTCTCTACAGTGATGTGACTCAATTGTCATTCAGCCCCAAAGAAAACCACAGTGACCATGCCCATTATTTCATTTGAAAAACACCATGCACACACGCGATATGTGTGAGCAACATCAAGCCTTTGTAACCAATGCCAGCTAATCATCCAAATAATTATTAGTGCAATTACCAATGACTGTGTATTAACCAAAAAATTCACCACTGTTGTAGAAAATCAATCAACCAAACCAGTTGTGGTAACTACGCATACCCACGCATCAATTCAAATCGAGGCAGAGGCCTTCTCCATTAACAATACTAAGTTATTAACATAAGGAGGGTGATCGTATACTTCGAAAGTATAATTGGCAATGTAGGGTTTATAACTTATGAAAAATTTTAAGTATGAGGGGTTTTACCACTATATGCATAATCCATCGATCAAGATCTACTCTTTAACCTTTAAGGAGGAAAAATTCCAGATTTTCTCTTAAACTCTCAATGGATGAAGAAATGGTGAGAAGAAGAGGGAGATGACCAATTCTTTATAAGACAGCAGTGGAAATATATAACAATTTGAAGGGTCCTTCAGAGAATACATCATAACAGTTGTGTAAGCTTGATTTACATTGACTAACAATGCTTGTAGGAATGTCACTGTGGCAGATATGATCTAACATATTATTCCCTAATGAAACTAAAAGATGATAAAAAAAACAAAGCCCAACAAAATAAAATTGCAAAAGATTAAAATAGAAAAAATAAAGTGGCAGAAAAGTAAAGGCAGTAGGAAATTCTTAAAACAGAGAATAACTATTGTAAGTAGAAGAAAGAACGAAAACCTGAAAACATAGCTAGATTGCTAAAATACAGGAAATCCAAACATCATAGAGCTTTCAAGTTGGCTCCATGTAATGTTTTAAGTGAGAACCATTAGTGCTGTAGGAAAATAATCGCTCCTGTAAATATTTTAGAATGTAAGAATTTTTACCTAAGACAAAAGCGATTTTGAAAGGACCCAACCATAATTTCTTAAATTTTGAATGTCTTCCCCTATTAACGTGAGCTGAATCCCATAACAGAACCTTTTCATTGACCTTAAACTTGACATCTTTGACACTCTTGTTGAAATATCTTTTAACAGTTTGTTGTCTCTTTTTAATATTATCCAAGGAAAACATCCTTTGTTCTTCCAAAGCTAGTAGTGCATTTACACTTTGTGAAACATCTGAAGAGCTTAATTCTTCGATCTGTAGCATCAACCTTAAGGAATAAAGTTCTAGATCTTTTGGAAAGAGGGATTCTTGACCATAAACCATCTGAAAATGTGTACAACCAGTGCTTAATTTGGCAGTAGTTCGATCCTCCCAGAGGGCATAAGTGAGGAGAGTGTGTCACTGACGAGGCTTATCTTCGATCAGCCTTTTGACAATTCTTACCAAATTTTTTTTGGTAGACTCAGCTTTCTCATTTCATTGGGGATAGTAAGCTGATGAGGTGAAATTTTTAACCCCCAACTTGGTTAAAAATTGAGTCAACTTAGCAGAAATGAAAGCGGGACCATTGTCTGTAATAATTTCCAATGGAAAACCAAACCTGGAAAAAATATTATTTTCAAGGAAATAATTACCTGATCGTCTATGGACTACTTAAGTGGGACAACTTCAGCCCATTTTGTAAAATAGTCTATGGATGTCAGAATAAAAACTTACCCAGCTGAAGAAGGAGGATTAATAGGACTAATAAAATCCAATCCCCACTTCGAAAAGGGAAAATCTGGCAGGACAGGTTGTAATGGCATGGCTGAAAAGCGTTCCTTCCCAGCAATTTTTTGGCATTTGTCACAAGACCTTGAAAAAACATAAGAGTCACGAAATATCAAAGGCCAATAATATCCTTTTCTAATAATATTGAAAGTGTTGGGTTTTGCAGAAAAATGACCTCCTACATGAATGACAGAGCTTGAAGAACCGTGAGCTTCTTGCAAAAATTTATGTGTGTCTTCATTGTTTACAAAGTGAAGCAACACACCATCAGCAGATATTTGAAATAACACATCTCCTATAATGACATATATTGTAGATTCAAGACAAAGTATTCTCCTTTGATGAGTGTTTAAGTTGTCTGGACATATTGGGTTCTGTAAATAATAAACCAATTTTTTGTACCAAGGATGTTTAGACACAGGGAGGATCTGATCGTCAATGTAAAAGAGGGTTGAAAGGGAACTATCGTCTTCACCATTCTCAACATGCTGAGCCAGGTGAAGGTCTAGGTCATGTCCCCTGATAGTGGTAGAATTCACAATATTCAAATCATGCTCTTGGATCTTGGTAAGCCAATGTGAAAGTTTTCCTGAAAGATACGTCTGTGAGAGAAAAAACTTAACAACAGGTAAATGGACCTTTACCAACGTATTGTTACCTAAGATGTAGTGGAAAAACTTTTCAACAACCTTAAAAAGAGAAA
The DNA here is from genome assembly GCA_032191745.1 of Picea mariana. Lineage (NCBI taxonomy): Eukaryota > Viridiplantae > Streptophyta > Pinopsida > Pinales > Pinaceae > Picea > Picea mariana. The sequence continues at coordinate 19,619 of JASDQU010754637.1, forward strand.
AAAGCATGTTTCTCAATAAAAGAATATTTAAATTCATCATCTGACAAACTTTGACTCATGTAAGCCACCGGTTTTTCATTTCCTTGGTCATCATTTTGCATGAGGACAACATAAATTTCCTCCTCAATAGCATTAGTACATATCATGAATTCCTTTTCAAAGTCCGGTTTCGCCAAAACCAGTGCGGAACTAATTGCTTTCTTAATCCCTTCAAAAGTATTTTCGACATCGTCTGTCCAAGAAAAAGGATGATCTTGCTTAAGCAGATTATGAATTGGTTTGACCATCACAGCAAAATCTGGGACAAACCTACAGACTAAGTTAATAACCCCCATAAAAGCTTGAACTTATTTCATGGAAGTGGGAGCAGGAAGGTTAAGGATAGCAACAATCCTTTCAGGATCAATGCTTATGCTTGAATCAAAGATGATGTGTCCCAGAAGTTTTTCCTCGATAAAACCAAAAATGTACTTGGAAGGGTTTAGAGAAATGTCAAATTTCCTACATTGCATGAGAACTTTTCTCAAATGACCAAAATGATCTGATCGGATTTTAGAGTATACTGTCAAGTCATCAAGGTAGATACCAATTATTTTACCGATCAAATCATCAAAATCTAACTACATAGCTCTTTGAAATGTGGCACCTGCATTAGATAAACCAAAAGGCATACGTTCATAAGAAAAGGTACCCCAATGAGTAATAAAGGTGGTTTTATATTTATCTTCCCTTTTTACCTTGATTTGATTGTAACCTGAAAAAATGTCAAGTAAGGACATCATTTGTGACCATGCAACTTGCTAAAAAATCATTTTCATGTTAGGGAGAGGGAAGTGGTATTTATATGCTAGCTCGGTTTAGTGCACAAAAATCGATGCACAATCTGATCTAACCAGAGGTTTTCCGAACAAGAACTAGATTTGAGACCCATTCAAAATATTTGACCAGAAAGATGATTCCAGCCTTCAAAAAATTTTCCAACTCCTTTCAAATAGTTTCTTCTAGCGCAGGGTTGATAAGTATTTGTTTTTTCCTAACTGGCTTTATGCCTTCTTGAATGGGAATGGTATGTTGTATAAGGCCAGGATCAAAACCATGAAGATCCTCATAAGACCAAGCAAAAACATCTTGAAATTCACCAAGCAACTTGGCAAACTTCTCTTTCTCTTCATCTGAACATTTGGCACCTATTTTGACGTTATTTGGAGTCTCGAGTGTCCCAATGTTCAATGAGATGATTTCACCCACCTTTCTTTTTTACTCTTCTTCATTTTGTTTCTCCTTGTTGCCTACATCACTCGATGAAAATGAACTCACCAGAGGAGTCAAGCCTTTAGGAATCTTGTTATCTTCTATAGATATAATTTCCTTAGGTTTAAAAGGTTCATTTTGAATAAAAGAACAAATTCTCTCATCGTTAGGGAAGACCTGCCAAGATTCTATATTATCGGGAATATGCGGACGATATAGGGATTGAAAGGTACAATCAAGTCTGTGTGGCAGAAGTTGTTGACTAGGGGAGGCTGCAAAAACTGGGAATTGATCGACCATTGAATTTAACTCCCTTTTAACATGGGTGATGTTGAAAGATAAAAGGTTCGAGATAAGCGCCCAAACAGTTTGGGTGTATCATTTCATCAACTTGTTGCTAGGAGAGTAAATTTTACGCACAAGATTCACAACAAGCTTCGAATCTCCAAAAACTAAATGGTGACCACAACCAATATTATAAGCGTTTTCAATGCCTAATAACAAGGCTTCGAATTCAGTGACATTGTTAGTGCAAGAGAATTCCAATCGATAAGAAAAGTTATGGATTTTTCCTATAGGAGAAATCAAGATAATGCCAGTTTCGTTACCTTCGTTTGAGCATGAACCATCAAAGTGCATGTGCCACATGCCATCATCTAAATCGATTTGTTTCATGGAAATGTTATCTTCCTTGGAAAAGATGGAATACAATCCTAAGTCATCCTTGATATAGTTTATGTTAGGTTGTGGGACACTCTCTATGTAGGGTGATATCCTTCCTTCTCTCAGGACTATAACATTTTTTTTCGTTCCGAGTAATAGATAAATGTGTTCCATCGAGTGAGAGGTACCCACCCGTTGAGGCTTTCCAATCTCTTCCTAAGATGATTGAGTAATTTCTTACTGGCATATCAATCACCTGAATAATGAGGGTCATCTTTATTTCAGGATGGGCACACAAAACTAGGGTCACATCTTTAATCTCACCTATGGTATTTTGTTGTAGACTATTATAAGAAAGAATTCTTCTGGCATTTTCATTTGTACAAGACAAGCCTAGCTCTTCCATAATAATATTCAACATCACACTTGGGCCCGAACCACCATCAATGAGGCAACAACGAGCAATTTTGTCCATGATATTTACAGAAATGTAAAAAGGGGGTTTTTTTACAGGGTATCTAAATTTATGTACACCTACTTTATTTACAGAAGAATCATCTTCATCTACCTCTTTGGAAATATCTACAACGAAATATTTTCCTTCCATAAATTGTTTCAGATGCATCTGTTGTTCAGGGATGACAACCATGTCTAGGAGGGTTGCATCTACCTTGATGTTGGCCAGTTGATTCAATATATTGTATTTATAATAGGGAAGAGGGGGAGTGATTCTTTCAATCTCAGGAATTTTAGGAACCTGGGGCATAGTAGCGGTTGAGGATGAGCTCGCTAGAATCACTGCGAGGAGGGTCAAATTTACCCTTGGGAGCATAGGTTTTGTTCCTAGTATTAATAACCATGACATCCTCTGGCTCTGCAAAATCTAGTACATTGATAGTAGCTTCTGGCATTTTACCAAAGATATTATCTCTGGAACTTTTCCTTACCTCACATGTGGTTTCTTCGTGGTGATCCTTGCAAAAGTTACACCAACTCCGAGGAATGATAGCTTTAGGCTGAAAATTGTTTTCAACCAGATTTCTAAAGAGAGGTTCAGAAGAGGATGAAGCTCTAGGGGTGAGATGGGAGACAATACCCTTCTGCTCGAATGCTATCATGTGATTTTTCATATCTTGTACTAGTTGTAAGAGAGCGGATATGTCTATCTATCTAACTAATTCTCCCTAGGTAAGAATAGTTCTTTCAAGTTTTTCTTCATAATCTGAGCAAATATGCAAAGTGAAACCAAGATTATCGATGGCCTTTTCTTCAAGCCTATGACAGTAGGGAGAAGGCAATGCATTGTAGTAATGCATGAAAGAGGCTTGGTTCTAAGGGGGGATAAGTTCGGGGATTTGATTGTACAACTTGGTGAAACACAAGTTGAAAGACTTCATGGTCTCACCTTCCTTGTAGGTAACATTACTGAATTCCCTTAACTTCTTGGTTGGGCTTTTAGATTGCCCATAAGTTGATTTGAACCAGTATATTAATTCCTCCCAAGTAGACAGAATCTTAGGAGGAAGGTCAAAGAAGTCGACCGCAGCCTTTCCTTCCAAGGAATTGATGAATAGGCGCATGCAAGTATCGTTGTCATTGGCCCCTATATTGTGACAAGCATTATAAAATGCCACCAGGTGTTCATTGGTACTAACGGTGTTATTCCCCAAAAACTTAGGCAAGTGTTCTTTAAACTTTGGAAGTGGACAAGTAGCAGGTGCTAGGTTAAGAGGAGAGGACACATGTCATGGTGTGGTGGCGGTGTCTTCTTCGAACTGAAAAAGTCCATACTTTTTTATGACTTTGGTGGGGTTTGTGGTAGATTGGACAGGGATATGGTGGTTGTACAAGCTACCAATCACTGATGACGATGACAATGACGATTGGGAAGATGGCACACTTCCAGTGCCACCAGATCCACCACTAGATGCCATCTTGTGGATGATAGATGAGGGAAAGAAAGACGAGTTGTATGAATCAGATAAAGTCCTCCTTAGAGAACTTTGTTGGATAGATAACACAACGTTTCTTCTTCCTATTTCAGGAATAGGATTTATTTCAGGTGACAAGCCCCTTCTTCTTCTAGAAGCACGAGAATCTAAGGACATGAAAGAAAGGCCAAAACTGAAGAAACAAAAGGATAATGTTGATTTATAGGTTGCCTACGTCTAGCTTCCAATTGTTCTTGAACATTGATATCATGTTCGATTGTTGCCCAAGAATGGTTAATCTCAACACGGGTCCTGGTAGTGTCTAAAAAATTATGAAATAAGTTCAAAGCAATGTTGGTATGGTATTGGAGGCTGGGCTCAAGATTGGGATGCCTTGCAATAGGAACAATCATCAATAGTAAATCAGTCAAATAATCAATGACAGAAAATAAAGATGTATCGATGAAAATCGAGCATAAAAATTAACCGAAGAGATATCGAAGATCTCCCCAGTATGGTCACCAAAATAAATATTGAGGAAAATATATGAATTGATATTACTCAAGAATTTTTAGACTTTACTTGGATAAAGAAAAGTAGACAGGAATATCACCCTATATTTATAGTCAACAAAAATAACATCCTAACTCACAAGTGTTAGTTACGAGTGCTTAGGCTAGTCTTTTATCAACAAAAAGCTTGTTGGAAATTCACTTTTTATGTGATTTTCTGAATCTAACAGTTGCTGAAATAAATGTAAGAACAGAAGTAAAGACACCAAGATGAAAATCAATATAGATGAGACATAAATAAATCCTTTATTTCATTCCAATTCACCAAAGAGTCATTT
>JASDQU010754637.1:24542-36798 GCA_032191745.1 Picea mariana
TCTACAATAAGACCCTGCTATCATAAAAGAGAATTAGGTTGTGATGAATATATGAATGAATGAAAACTTAACTATCCCAACATAAACTCAAAGATCAAACCTTAGCATGCTCCTGCTTCTATCCTCCTTTTGTTCCTCCCTTTCCTTTTGCTTTTAACAAATTATAATTGGTTGAAGAAGTTGAACCAATTCATTAGTTAAGTTGATTAAAAGACTCAACTAACTTTAGTTAGGGGGAAGAGTAATAATAAGGGTCATAAATAATAATAACTAGTAGGTGGGACCCCTTGTGACTCTCTTTAGTTCATAACAATCATAATAATCATAACATAACCATTAGTTAAGAAAAACACACCTCCTTGTATCTCCCAACAACATATTCACTTTTGGTAATTTAAGCTCATGAAATTTGAAATTATTTCAAAAATAATACTCGTATATCCAAAATAAACATGTTGTCCAAAGATCCCTGAAGTCAATTGTCATAAAATGATAGATAAAATAAAACTCAAAGTCATATCTTCCTTTGTTGATGCTATTATCCTTTAGTCCTTCTTTTTGACAGAGGCGTGATAGGCCTCTATTTTTAGCCTTTTATTTGAATGGCACATCCATGCATGCATGATTGATTAGCAAATGATCTTTTAATTAACCATACGTGAAAACTCTTTTAAAATACAAAATGGATTTTGGCTCAGCAATATATTAGACTCATTCAATTCAATCCGTACAAATTGTTTTACTGTCAATCAATGAGCAAGGGGGTGGAAAAGGGTTCTGGGATAGATGAAGGGGTTGTATTGAGCGAAAATATGATATAATGAGGGGGGAAAAACATGGTCACTGCTCAATGACAACAACAATCAACTGTAAAGAAATCAATAAAACCTCGTTGCAATCCACACAAGACATTTCCACTTCCATCTACTTTAACACAAAAATTCCCTTGACTGTAATAAATCTCAGAACAGGGAGTGAAAAAATGAATATGGGAAGGTGATGGGATTTGTGGTTAGCGGAAAATGAAATCATGGAAGGGAATAAATATGTTTACTGTTCATGAAATTAACTAAGCGATCCACAAAACATTCTGCGAAAAGAGATGTATCAACCATCAATCACTTTGACCAAATAACAATTTCTATGCAATTAACTAGTTCTCTGTTCATAATCAACTATCCAACAGAGTGTCACCACATGACAACATGTATTCGACACAATTTTTAAGGATTTATATTCCTATCATTTACATTCTTTGCATTTTATAGAATTTTTTTTTAACAGTACCCATTTCCAATCTGTAAACCATCAAAATCAACCACTGCCCATACATTACTTCAATCAACAAATATACTCCAATTCATATTTCCAAAAATAACAATGAAGTCACAGTATCACTGCCATCGGGTTTGTCACTTTGAATGCAATGACATTCGTTAAATAAATATAGGCAGTCACCCAATAATCAAGATCAAATTGCCAAAACCGAATTGACAATTAAATAGACAACAACCACCATTCCAACACAAGATGTGCACCGAATAATACAATCATGCATGTGTAACTCCATCACTGTGCAAGCTCAATCTAACACGACTATAAAATTGGACCACCTATTCAATCGGTGAGGTACCAACAACAACATATCTCAACAAATGATCGGGCTACAACAAATATGTTTAAAACCCTGTGGGTATTCTTGAGTGTGAAAAAAAAAACCATCTATGTTATACACAGTGTGCAACTAGCAAAACACTACGATGGAACATTTCCACTTAACACACAAACAAACAGTCGTGGAAATAACTCAACCATCATGTTGAGCCCTCAATTTAATACAATATTTCTTCGATTTAGATACATTGTAATCAACTATGTTGTGAAACCCAGGCTTATACAATCGAACAAATATAAGGATGCAGTGGATATATTATCTAAAGTGATCTGGCTCAATTTTCATTCAGCCCCAAAGAAAACCACAGTGACCATTCCCATTATTTCATTTGAAAAACACCATGCACACACGTGATATGTGTGAGAAACATCAAGCCTTTGTAACCAATTCCAGCTAATCATCCAAATAATTATTAGTGCAATTACCAGTGACTGTGTATTAACCAAAAAATTCACCACTATTGTAGAAAATCAATCAACCGAACCAGTTGTGGTATCTACACATACCCACGCATCAATTTGAATCGGGGCAGAGGCCTTCTCCATTAACAATACTGAGTTATTAACATAAGGAGGGTGACCATATACTTCGAAAGTATAATTGGCAATGTAGGGTTTATAATGTTTATCACATAGGTAGTAACTAAATGCCAAACCAACATGACTTTCTATATGACCAACTGGGTGAATGCGTATTCAAAGTAATAGACCATACATTCAATCCACAATAACCCGTAGAAACTTGACAGGCCCAAGAGTCTCCTCTACAAAACTCCAGACTGGGGATTAAGGGTTTGCTCGGTAGCCATCACAGGAGGAATAGAGCCAATTCCTTGTAATGGTGAAACTTTGAGGCCAAAGGTGTACACACAAAGAGGGCTATGAATTTTTTGTGGACATGAAATAATTCCATGACAGGGGCCATAAAAGGAGGCGAGAATTTAACTTGGTGTGGAAAATGTGATTTAACGCATGCAGGGTATAACCCTCGTGCCTTTCTATCAAACAACTACCACACAAAGGTGAAGACATGACTGAGTAAGAATAGGAAAACCCACTTTGTGACCACTAGTGGTGAAATCAACCAACTTCCCATACGTACAATGCATGGTGATACTAACACTTCAGTCATTAAACCCCATAGAAACCCACAGACTAGATACAACAATGCAAAAACGTGAATATAGCCCACCAATACCAACAAGGATCTTCTAAGTAAACTAACAAGGATAACAGAGATTTCTTGTGATTGCTAATGCCCCAGGATAACCAGTAATGCTATGAATTCAACCTCATTTCAAAGAGAATCATCAACATTTCATTCACAATCACCATTTACACAGTCACAATACTTAAGGAGAGCACAACTAATACACTTGAGCCAATATCCATTTCATAACCAGAGTAGATTCATGAAGGGCCAAAAAAAGAACATACCTGTAATCCAATGTCTTAAGATGCGAGTTGGTCCAGTGGTTCCTCCCTGCTGAGAAATCAGAGCATAACCACAACAGTAATGTTTGGAAGATAGCCTGACTATGGTGGCATCCAATGGTAAGGGTAAAGGATATGTGCAATAAATGCACATCACTTACCTAATTCAAGTTCATTCAATTCTTAGTATGCACCAACTACTAATCCAACAAATCATCCACCTTGAACCAACAACCTTTAATTTCCAAGAGTGCCACCCATATCACATATTACCATCTTTATTATGCAGAAATGCATACCAACTATGCTATATACAACCTTGATAACTCGTATGGTTATCCTATGTTAGCTAGGATTTTCCACAATCCTTTTCAATGCATATAGTATAGCATGTTAGCATAGGACAGTTCCTTCTTTTAGATTCGTTCCATTTATTATTACTAATATGTGTTTGTTGCAGGTGTCACAAGTAATAGATCCAAGAACATTCAACTATGATAACCATGAAAGATTTGGTGTTACAAAGAGAAGGTAAAGATAGAAATTGACAAGATGCTAGAAGATGGTGTTATAGAACCTATAGAAAATTCAGAATGGATCAATCCTATGGTGGTGCAAGAAAAGAAGCAAGGAGGGATTGGGATCTGTGTATATTTGAGAAATTTGAATGATTCTTGTCTACATGATCCCTTTCTTACCCATTTTACAGACGAAGTTTTGGAGAACATAGGGTGTCAAGAAGCTTTGGATTTCCAAGTTATCATCAGATAAGGATTGCGCCAGAAGATAGACACAAGACAACATTTGCTACAGAGTGGGGCTCATTTTAGTATATAGTTATGCCATTCATATTGAAGAATGCACCAACCATTTTTTCAAGAATAGTAATATCATATTTCAAGGACTTTATTCAGAAAATTTTGGAAGTTTAATTGGATGACTGGACAATGTTCAATTTGTTGAAAGATTATGTTGAAGTATTATGGTTGATTTTGGACAGATGTAGATAGTGTCAGATATCATTAAATATTAATAAGTGTATTTTCAACTCACCTTTTGGCATTCTATTAGGACATGTGGTGTGTAAACAGGGTCTACTAGTTCATGTTGCCAAAATTGTTTTCATAGTTAACTTACCACCACCAAAGTCAGTGTGCCAGTTGAAGAGTACATTGGTCCATATAGGTTATTACAGAAAATTCATTAGGGGATATGCACAGATCACTGCGCAAATGGAGAAGTTGTTGAAGAAGGATACTAAGTACCAATGGAATGATGAGTGCTAGAAGAGTCTGGATATTTTGAAGGATAATATGGTTATTGTGCCGATTTTAGTATTTCTATATTGGGCTAAAGAATTTCATGTGCATGTAGATGCATCTGCAATAGCATTAGGATAAGTATTAACATTTCCACGAGAAGGTGATATAGATCACCCTATTTCATTTGCAAGCGGAATGTTGTCAGATTCAGAGTAGAACTACAACACTATAGAAAGAGAAGGATTAGCAATGGTGTATGCTTTGCATAAATACATACATTACTTGTTGGGGAAACACTTTAAGATGTTTACAAATCATTTATCTCTAAGATATTTAGTTAATAATCTAGTGTTGGGGGGAAGGATATGTATATGGTTGTTACTATTTAAGGAATTTGACTTTGAAGTTGTGGTAAAGACTGGAAGATTGAATGCAGGACCAGATCACTTGTCCAGGATAACAAAGGGAGAAGAACCTATTAACTTGTAAGACAACTTCCTAGATGCACAATTGTTTTCATCCAAATTGCAGATGAATATTTTGCTGAAATTATTGAGTTTTTGAGTATAGGCTTTGCACCAAGAGAATTTACAACTGTGCAGAAGAAAAACTTGGTGGTCAGAGCTCCAGATTATCAGTTGATTGCATTTCATTTATACAAACTTGGATCAGATATCATTTTGATAAAATGTGTGATGGAGCATGAAAGACCCATTGTTTTGACAGAAGCACATGAAGGAATTGTAGGAGGACACTATGTAGGAAAAGCTACCACACAGAAGGCATTGCGTGCAGGATTATGATGCCCAACAGTTCATAAGGATTCAAAAGATTATTGTCAAAAGTGTGATGTTTTTCAAAAAGTTAGGAATCCATCTAGGAGGGATGAGATTCCATTGAAACCACAGGTTACTTTACAAGTGTTCGATAAATGGGCAATAGATTTTGTAGCTCCAATTAATCCACCAACAAGAATATCATGAGATAGATACATTATTATAGCAATAAAATACTCAACCATATGGGAAGAGGCAACACCAGTAAAGGATTGCAGCGTAGAGACTACAACATGCTTTTTATTTGAAAATGTAGTGACAAGATTTGGATGTCGAAGGATATTGATGAGTGATCAGGGGACCCACTTCATCAACAATACAATTGAGTAAATGTTTGAAGAGTTTAATGTATACCACTAGAATATTACTCCTTACCACCCTTAAGAAAATGGCATAGTGGAAGCCTTCAACAAGATTTTGGAGAATGCCTTGACAAAGATTTGCAATTTAAATAAAGATGGTTGGGATTTGAAGGTACCAGCAGTACTTTGGGCTTATAGAACTACCTGCAAAAAGTTAACAAGACAAACACCATTTAGATTGGTATATGGACAGGAGGTAGTAGTTCTGTTATATTATTTAATGCCAAGTCTGCACATTGCAACAATTATAGATAAGACAGAAAATGGCATAGCGCCAGAAAGATTGGCTCAACTAATGGAATTAGAAGAAGACAAAATCATGGCAGGTTTCCATCAAGAGGTACAGAAGGAAAAGGATAAAGCATAGAATGATAGACATATCAAAAATAAGAATTTTAAGGAAGGATATTTGGTTCTCCTCTATGACAGTAAATACTTGCAACACCCAAGGAAGCTCATAATGCATTGGCTAGGGCCATATCAGTTAAAGTATGTTACATATTGAGGTGTTGTACAACTGCAAGAATGAACATGAAAGGAAGTGAAAGGAATGGTGAATGGTATTCAAATGAAATTTTATAGGGATAGTCGACCTACTAACTCTCAATATTTGCATCGCACAAAGTAGACTTGTACATATTGTTAATAGTAGGAGCTAAAAATAAGAAAAAGGAAGATAAAAACAGAAAAGGGAAGATAAAAATAGAAAAATGAAGAAAAAGAAAAAAAAACAAGTAACTAGGAGGAATAAGTAATTTAGGAATGACATTGCGTAGCAATTGGTGTGACATAATTTGGAATACTGCATGTAGAGAAATTAGACACTGTGCAAATGACCAGAAAAAGTGAAAAATAAGTCAAAACATTAATGACCAGGTCTATAAAAAGGGAAAATCACAGGAAATTTCGACACTTAGAAAATTTTGAGTAACTGAGCACTTGAGAGAGCGAGAAAAGGGTGATAGAGAAAGTATAAGTCAATTTATTGAGTGCAAGAATAGTTTGATGGCACCCTCGAAGGTTGGCTCTCCCGACCGATTTGTGTGAGTAACCCAGTAGTCTGACAAAAAGAAGGAACAAATGGAAGAACCAAAACATTTTGTGGAGATGGAATACGTAAAAACATTTGAGACTAAATCAATTAGTCCCACCAGAGTAGAGGAAGAATTATCAGTTATGGAATAGGTGCAAGCGAGTCCAAGCGCAAAAACCCTAACAACAGCACAAACCCTAGTTCCAAAAACCCTATAGCAATAGAGGAAAAGGGAAATAAGAAGCAAAAATCCAGTGCAGATGAATTCCTAGTCAAATACATCACAGGATAGTAGGAAATGGAGGGAGAGGAAGAAGAAGACCCCAAAGACAAAGCCACAAAAGAAAACCTAGCCGCGGAAAGCACCAAGTGCGGGGGAAATTCTAATACCCCATCTTCTTGACGTTGTAGTCGCAGTTGAAGACATGTTAGGGAAGGTACCAAACCTGAAGTATGCATACCATGACATAACTGACACAATGAAGTTTCCAGACTTCTCTCAGGAAGCATACTTGGAGGATAGGGGGAGGTCGAACCCCTAGGAAAACCTATTATGGAGCCCATGTAGTGGGTTACATGTCTCTACAATTCAGGCGTGATGAATCTATTGGACATTCTGCATTTTGGGGATAGTAAAAATGTGGGACTGTGTGTGAAACAATTATTGTCCAGGGTACATGGAGGTTTCCTATGGATGGATGGGCTAGTTCCCATAGACTTGGATATCATAGCAAAGATCACATGATTTCCTACTAGTGGAGTGTTGATGCCCAAAAGTGCAACATAGGTACCTGCATGCAAAGTGGTTTCCATTCCTCATTATTTATTTATAATTAATAATATACCAATAGGTGGGACCCCGTGTGTGGATATGAAATAAGGATGACACATTTTCTTATGTGCTTATGACTTGGTTGCGAGATGAATTGTAAAGTTTATTTCCTTTAAGTTACTCTTTAAAACAAATGGCCAAATGACAAATTTTATGGGCAATGTGATTAAAAGAGAAATGATGTTGTTTTGATAGTTATCATAAGTTTAATTCGGATGCACTCAATTTAAAAGGAAATCTAAAATACAGGCTTGAAGTAATGGATGATAATGGTATTGTGAATCTCTTGTTAAAAGGGTTATGAGTCATTATTTAAAGTTTAAAGCTTAAGAGTTGGGACATGGTCTCCCTAGAAAGTGTTAACATATATTATATTGGGTTTGGCGCATATGTTAAAGTTTGAAAGTATAGGAAAAGGGTGGCGTATCCTACTTGCATTGAATTGTTATGGAAATAGTGGATTACGTTTTGTATGGCTAGATCGCTCGTACTGGCTATGGTTGAAGGAGTAAGTGTGGATACGACATGCAGTAAATGCATGTCACTCTAACCTACCTCGATGGTCGCCAGCCTTATTATTTTTATTTGGTCATTTGTGTTGGTTGTTGTTGCCTCTGTTTTTCTCAGCCGTGGAAGAAGTGTTCGAACTTTGTCGATTTTCCTTGGCAATTTTGCACCCAGGTATGAGGATTATTTTTTATCCATCCATGAACTCTTGCTCTACTCATTAATTAAATCAAAAGTTGGCTTTTGAATTTGCTTACTGTCTGTGATTTTCCAAGGTTATGGAATATGTTTTTTTTTTTACTGTGTATTGTATTTGGATGAAGTTGGTCTTTGTGGTGTTTTTATGCAACTGAATTCACAGTTGAACGATGTGTGAGTGTTTCTCATTGTTGATGTAACAATGGTTTCTCTGTTGCTTTACCTGCGGGAAAACTTGTGGGAAAGTGTTTTGGGTCTGCCTTGTCTCTTGTATTTTCGTTGTTTCTTGCATCTCTGATACAAAATGGTTTCATTTCTCTCATATTTTCGATTATATTTAGACTTTTCATGTCAATTATTTATATGGCTATCATGGATATTTTTCTCACGGCCTCTATAAATGGCATGTGAAGAGGTCTGTGGAAATTAAAGGTCGTAAAAGATTGTTGAAGCGTTCTTTTGATTAAACTCTCAAAGTGTTTTCCTATTTTCTCTCCCATGCCTTATTGTTGTTGATGAAATGTATCTTAAACCCTACATTTGAATAATTTTCTAAGGGTGGCTAACCCAACATTTAATAGAGGAGGTGTTCACATCTCTTTTGTCATGAGGTTTTTGTCGATTTTTTACTTAAGAGTTAATGCCAAGATCACTTGTTTATAAAACACAATCTGTTATGTGACAATATTGAAGCGATGACAGTGTTGTAAGACATTGTTTAAGAGATATAGCCCTATTAGCGTGCTTAATGTGGTCGATTTTTATGGATGGATAGAATACCTTCATTGAAGAATTATATATATGTTGAATAAACTCAATGAACAAGAATTCTAGAAGTTTTTTTATTTGAAATCTCAGTTTAATTTTGTGTTATCCACGGGGGTTCCTTTTTGGTTGATTTTGAGAAATTTTGTAGTGGTTAAAGAATACCGATGGCAATGTTTTAGACTGAGTCTGTCCATACTTCGACTATTAGTTTTGGTTGTTGGAATATTATGTTTCCTTGACCCTATTGTGCGCAGGTTGTGTTATGTTTGTTGAATTGTTTCTTGGACATTCTTTAATAAATGAATTCTGTAAATATAATTATGAAAGGCACAGTGAACAGTCTTTAAGTGAAGCACCAATTTTGGAATTTTGAAATAGAGTATTGAATTTTGATTTTGAAACAGGAAAGGGTTTGAAAATTTCGTTGTTATGATGATGGCATTGTTTTGTATGGATAATGAAGAACAATAACCATTGAAATCACTTCAATTATACCATCGTATGCACATCACACTCCCCTCATTATCCCATTTACACTTTTTACACTCCATGTTCTATTATTACTCATTTTAAAGGAAAAGTATGTATGAAAATAAAATAAATGGAGATGGAGGTTAATTGATGATTGGTGTTTTGAGAGTTGGTTATATACACAATTTGAAGATTTTTATGATTGCTTGAATAGTATCCATGTATGTTTCCCCCTCCATGCTACCACTTTATGCACACTACGAACCCCTCATATTTCCAATGACCCTATCATTCCTTGTTCATACAACAATTGATTAATGGAATTTTTATGGATGAATTGCATGGGTTTTGTGGTAAATAATAGAGACAACTCTTGTTTTTATTTAAGTGGAGTTTCATGTATGTATTATTAAGAATTTTCCATGATTCATTGAATATTTCTACAAGATGATATTTTTTAGTAGGGGCTGTAATGGTAAAGGTAACAAAGGCTGGAGAAATTGGCTGAGAAGTCATAGAAGACCTCGGTTCTCTATACATTTCGATGGTGACCCCCATGAATTGAACCACCTTTTCGAATTTTCTTTCTTTAACTTATTAGGTCAAGGAATCTTCCAGCCCCAACCAGAAAGACCTCCTTTCTAAGCACATCAAAACCTTCCCAGTGTCTGAGTCCCTCCCCATGTGTCCATGCGACCAGAACCTCCTGCCAATAATGGTTGGAAAGAGACTGTACATCAACTTGTTGTTCACCACCATGGTTGGCCCACTGCAACATTTCCATTACCCCCTTCACCACCCAAAAATGAAGTTTCCCAAGCTAAGCATGTTGTCTCACCTGTGCATTCATCACATGCCAGTAAAAGTTTAAAAATAGATGTCTCGAGCCTATGCAGGATAAAGGAAAGGGAATAACCACTCACTCTAGCTCATCCAAATATTATGCCAAGTTAATCTCCTCTCACCTTCATCTTAAGGATGATTGTTCTCATGTCATTATTGCAATTCAGCCTCAAGGCTCTAACCAGTTAAAGGCTACCACAAAAAATTCAAAAGGGGACAACATCGAGAAGAGGCCTAATGCCTCACATAGTAAATATGGATTTTAATGACTGAGGTTGTTTTATATGATGAAGAAAATATTTTTATTTTGATAAAGTTTTGAACAACAAGCATATATTTTGCATTGTTTTGGACAACAACATTCATTTGAGTTTTGTATTATTAGATAACTTGGATATGACGTTATTTTTGGGGACATGATTATATTAAATTATGTTGATATTTATTATTTGAGCATATATATAACATGGTTACCAACTTAATGAGAACTATGACCTCAAAACGAGAACTATGGCCCAAAAAACCCATATTTTTGCATAAAAAACATGAAAATCAACCCCCAAATGAAAAAGTGGTGCTACCGACATCACCATTTTTTCAAACAGGGTCAAATTACAACATTTTTCAAGCATGGACTTCAAAACTCATAAAGTAGCTCAGAAAAAACTTAAAATTAACACCTAAATAAAAAAGTGGCGCTAACTAAAAAAAAAAAATCAAACGTTAAAATTATGGCTAATTACAACCTAATAGAAACCGTGGTTTTGACAATAAATCCCTATGCCAAAAAAAATCCCAAAATTGGATACAAAATGATCACTTTAAAATTTATTTATTAACCTTTTTTTTTTCTTAAATTTACATTGAAAAATAAATAAAAAATTGCAATTTTTTTTTTGTAATAAAAAAAAAAACACACATTTAAAAAAATATTCAAAACTCAAATTAAACAAAAAAGAAAAACATTGAAAAAATGGAGTGGAAAAAAGAAACCTAAAAGAGAAAAGAAAAAAATTCAAAATTTCTCAAAAAGAAGAGAGTGATCTAAAAAAAAGGGTATATATTTTTAAAAAATAATAAGGAAAAAAACACTTGAAACCTAAAAAAAAAATTAGAAAACACTTAAAAAAAACACTAAAAAAATTTTTATATATATATTAAAAAATTCTAAAATTTAAAAAAAAAAAATCAAAAATTGGAAAAAACCCTAAACTGAAACTGTAAACTAAAGAAAATCTAATGTTTAATAAATTGTAATTTTAAAATAAACATAAATAAATAAATAAATGAATACAAAATATATAGAAAAATATTCAACAAATATTAAAATGCTTAACAACTTTTAATATTACAAAATATATAAAAAAACATTTAACAAATACTAAAATGCTTAACAAATTTTAATATTAAAATAAATTAAAGTCAAAACCAATTAATTCACATATAAATGTTTCATCACTATACAATTTTTAATGTAAGATTTATAGAAAACTAATTATTAAAATAAAATTATATATAAATAAATGCAATTTTTTATCAAAAAACATTTCACCAAAACTACATTTTAAAAATCAATTATTATTATGCTTAACATATTTTATTTTCAAAGTGAATTTTAATTAAATTAGAAATTTCAATTTTGAAAATGAATTTTAATTAAATTAGAAATTTTAATTTCAAATTCCAGGGAGTCTACAAAAAAATCTAATATTTATTAAATTTTAATTTCAAAGTGCAGAAAACACTTTAAAGAATGTGAATATTAAGATATTTGTATAACAACATGCCTCGTGTGAAAGGATGAAAGAGTCCTACTCACTTTGGAAGTAAAAAAAAAGGGTCCTACAACCCGCTACAAATATCGTTTCTAAAAACTGGACCACCTAGTAGCACATACATGCTCTTTCAAGAAGGTGCAACAACAAGCATCACAAGGTTTTGCATATTAAAAAATGTGATAGTTGCAATTAACCCAGGTAACCAAGATTATTAAAAAAAAATAGTTTTATAACCTATATATATAATTTATATGTATT
>JASDQU010754638.1:3851-15300 GCA_032191745.1 Picea mariana
ATGTGTTGATCTACTCTGTGCTTATACTCCTGGCTTGAGTTCTGCAATCGCTCCTTCACCTGGCGGTGAAGTTCCTTCATTGCTTCGGCAAAATCTTCTGCACTAGCACTTCTTATCTCATCCCATTCTGAATCCCTCAGTTTAGATAATCCTCTTGGTTGTGTCCCATAAACAATTTGGAATGGACTCTACCCTGTGCTTCTGTTGATTGAATCATTGTAAGGAAATTCCATCTGTGGCAGAATATTGTCCCACTGATTGTGGTGTTCTGTTACCAAGCTCCTCAGCAAGTCTCCCAAACTTCTGTTCATAACTTCTGTCTGTTTATCCATATGAGGATGATAAGTTGAATTGAATGACAAGTTTGTTCCCAGCTTTTTCCATAAGGTTCTCCAGAAGTGTCCCACGAACTTGGTGTCTCAATCCGAAACTATGCTCCTTGGTAAGCCGTGAAGTCAAATGACTTCTTTGAAAAACAAATTCGCAATGTGAGTTTCATCATTAGTTTTCTGACACGGTATAAAATGTGCCATATTAGAAAATCTATCTACCACTACAAAGATTGATTCGAACCCTCTTTGTGTTCTCGGCAACCCCAATATGAATTCCATGTTGACTGCATCCCACGGCCTATTAGGCATGGGTAACGGTTGATAAAATCCTGCATTTTGCCTCTTCCCTTTTGAATGCTGACAAATTCTGCATCTGTTCACGAATATTTTGACATCTTCTCTCATTCCTAGCCAAAAATATGAATCGTTTAACTTTGAGAACGTCTTGTCATGACTGAAATGTCCAGCCAATCCTCCACTGTGTTTCTCCTTCAGCAAATTCTCCCTCATGGAACATTTTGGAATACAAAGTCGATTACCCTTAAACAGTAATCCTTTCTGGATCATGTATTATGTCCATTGACTTCTTTCCCTGAGAATTGGATTCTCAGCTACTTCATACTCCTCCTTAAAATCTGGATCATCTCTGTACATGTTTCTGAGATCATCAAAACCTA
This sequence comes from Picea mariana, assembly GCA_032191745.1. Lineage (NCBI taxonomy): Eukaryota > Viridiplantae > Streptophyta > Pinopsida > Pinales > Pinaceae > Picea > Picea mariana. The sequence continues at coordinate 4,861 of JASDQU010754638.1, forward strand.
ATGTTTTGACTCTGAACTCCTGCAACAGCAAACATTTCCTGCTTAAAGCATCAACAACTTTGTTAGCAGTTCCAGAAATATGCTTGATTACAAAAGTAAAGTTCTGTATGTATTCAACCCATTTAACATGTCTTTGATTCAACTTCTCTTGTTGAGTCACAAATTGCAAATCATGATTGTCACTGTATAAGACAAACTCCTTAGGGATTAAGTAATGCCTCCATTTCTTCAATGCATGGATAATAGCATAGAACTCCTTGTCATACATGGAGTATTTCACTTTCGCTTCATTCAGCTTCTCACTGAAGTATGCTATCGACTTGTCTTCTTGGCTCAAGACTGCCCCTATTGCAAATCCACTTGCATCACAATTTACCTGAAATATCTTTTTGAAATCCTGCAACACCAAAATTGGTTGTTCCGTAATTTTCTTCTTCAAAAAATTAAGACTTTTCTCAGCCTCTTCTATCCAGTGAAAAGACTTGTGTCTCTTCTTCATTGTGTCCATCATCGGTGCACTAATTCCACTGAAATTCCTTATGAACTTCCTATAGAAAATAGCCAAACCATGAAAACTTCTCACCTCAAAGATATTCTTTAGCGATGGCCAATTCTTAATTACCTCCACCTTATCTAGATCCATCCTCAACTTATCTACAAAAATAAAAAAACCCAAATAAATGAGCTCTGTATTCATGAATGAGGCTTTCTTCATATTTATCAGTAGCTTCTCTTGTTGTAGCCTCTTCATGACTGTAGCCAAATGTTTCAGATGCTCTGCCTCTGTTTTACTTAAAATCAGTATGTCATCAAGATACACAATGACAAATTTTCTAATGAAATCCTTCAGGACGTCATTCATCAATCTCATGAAGGTACTTGGCGCATTTGTTAAGCCAAACGGCATAACAAGCCATTCATACAACCCTTCATTGGTCTTGAAGGTTGTCTTCCATTCATCACCTTCTCTCATACGAATCTGATGATATCCACTTTTCAAATCAATATTCGAAAAAAAATTCACCCCACTCAAACAATCCATCAAATCATCCATTCTTGGCAATGGGCATCTATACCTGATGGTAACCTTGTTAATTTCTCTTGAGTTAGTACATATCATCCAGCCTCCATCTTTCTTCGGATTGAGCACTGTCAAAATAGCACATGGACTCAAGCTTTCTCTAACCAATCCCTTGTCCATTAAGTCCTGGACCTATCTTTTGACTTCTCCATTCTCCTGCGGCGTCAATCTGTACGCTTCTTTGTTTGGAAAACTAGCTCCAAGTATGAGATCAATGTGATGACTTACACTTCTGATCAGTGGTAACAAACGAGGCAGTTCGTCCACTACTATATCAACAAATTCCGCCAACAGTTTCTGAACCTCTTCCGGTAAATCATCTACCCTTGTACTGGTTAAAATGATTTTAGACTTTCTGACCACAATGAATTGTGGTTCCTCCTTCTTCTTAACCTCTGTAATAAATTCCTTCCCACTCATGAGAAGTACAGTGTTTCTTACTTTAGGTTTCACCTCTTTATCTTTGATTGGAAGCAACATGTGAGTTCTCCCATTCTTCTCTAGGGTGTATGTGTTTTTCCTCCCATCATGAATCACATTTCTATCATATTGCCACGGTCTACCCAGTAATAGATGACAAACATCCATGGTAATAACATCATAGAGTATTTCATCTTGATACCCTCCTATTTTAAACTCAACTAAACATTGTTTAGTGACATTTACCTGATCTCCTTTTTGTATCCATGAAACTCTGTATGGGCTCGGATGTTCAATAGTCTCCAAATCCATCTTTTCTACCATCTCTGTAGAAATGAGATTATCTGTGCTACCACTGTCCATGATGACTTTGCATGCACAGTCTTTGGTCTTGCAAGCGGTCCGAAAAATTCTGTTCCTTTGGACCGAACTCTCCACCTCCTTCTCTGGCGTTAAGAGAACTTTATGCATCATCAATGATCTTCTGCCTTCAGCATCCTCTGCCTCAACATTCCACCTCTGTGATTTAGCAATGTGAATTTCACCACCTTCTTTCTTCTTATCTGGACATTCATAAGATTAATGTCTGACCTTTCTGCATGTAAAGCATTTCACCACTCCACCGCTTCCTCTTCCTCTACCTATGGTACGAGGAAAATTGTTTCCATCAGCATACTGACCTCTCTGTTCAGTATATTTCCCTCTCTGTGAGCTTCCACCTCTCTCAGTTTGAGTCTGAGGTTTCTTCCAATCTTCCTTGGGTTTCTGATTTCTATCCTGGACAATTGTCTTGCCTCTGGGCTGACTTCTGTCTCAGCCTCTTTGACTTTACTTTCGGCTCAGCTTCTCTTCAGCCTTTAAAGCCATCTCATAATCATCTTCCACCATTTGGATGGTCATCATGCTCATCTCATCCTGAATGTCATATCTCAGACCATTCATATACCTGGCAACTTTTTCATCATCACTTTCATGATGACCTGCCCTGATGTTTAGCTTGTAGAATTCTTCAGTGTACTCCTTTACTGACATCAGCATTTGTCTCAGATTTTGCATTCTCCGAAACAAAGTAATTTGGTAATCCCTGGGAATGAATTTTGCCTTCATCTTCGTGATCATCCTATCCCAACTCTTGATCTTCTGCTTTCCTTTGCAGAGCCTGTTAGCTTGTAGCTCATCCCACCACAATGATGAGTGTCCTTTTAATCTTTTGATAGCATGTTTGACCTTCTTGTCTTCCTCGACATCTTCATAGTCAAAATATGTGTCCAGAGCTCTAATCCATTCTAGAATCTCTTCAGCATATAGGTTTCCCTCGTATACTGGAATATCCATTTTTTCCCTAGTACTCATTTGTGCAATAGCCCTAATCAGACGTTCATTTGCTGCATCCTCTGTTGCAACTTCTTCTCCTTCATTTCCAGCTTCATCTTCACTTTTAGATTCACTGACATCTCCAACACCAGCTGTGTGCCTCTGCTTTATTTCCATGTCCATGACTCTGGCGTGTAGGTCATGTATATCTCTTTCCATGGTTGGATTTGGCACCTGCCTACCCCTTTCTCTTGACATCTCCCTATCCTCTGGTGGATCGGGTGTTTGTCTGTCTCTTCTTCTCGATGGCATGGCTGAGATTTCTTTCCCACTTTCCCTATCTAAAGTATACAAACAGATTCAATCTCTGATACCAACTGACGCAGACCTATCGGCTCTCAGGCCGAGATCCGCTCATAGGATCGTTCTTTATCTCCTTTGAGCCAAATCGGCTTTTTCGATTCCTTGCTGGAATCTCAATTTAATCGATCCACGGGTCCTTTCAGAAGCTCCCCTGTATGAACATCACTAGGCACGAGCTCCACTTTTTTGTGCGACCACAACGCTATGACCAAGGCCCAATTCCAAAGGAACTTGTCACAACTCGCCATTCGCGAGTTCGTGAGTTGAGGCTCACAACTCTTCTTTTCCAATCTCGCGATACCCAAGATCATGAAATGGGTATAGCTCCCCTCTGTCAGTGTCCTCCACACGTGACCATTGGCTAATCTTAACGCTAGATCCTTTCGCTACTCGCCACTTTGTGAGTTCAAGTGTCCAACCCTGGCACCTTCCTTTCACGAAACTGATGCAGGAGCATCTCAAGCGAGCTAGCGCGGAGACATCAGACAACTGCACAAGCCAGCACAAATTTTGAATTTCTCTTGAAGTTAATGTGCCATCCGTAAATGAGGCAATTAAATGAAGGCGCACTTGTAAAATGTAAATGGACCTTGAGCGATCTGCTCTCGTCCTTAGTAGACAGGAGGAAATTATGATAGTTAATGCAAGTTGATAGGAATTAATGTGTAGATTAGACAGTTTTAGGGCGCAAGAGGGAAACGGGATATAGACACCCTCATTGTGTATTGTAGAAAAAGATGAAGAAAGCATAGAAGAGAAGTAGAGAGCTGTGTAAAAACAACCATGTACAGATATTTGAATTAATAGAAAGAGCTTTGATTCATGTTCATGGCATCGTGTTTGTTCTTTGCGTATGTATGTTGAATGTTTATGCTCATAGATGCTTACTTCCTGTTACACATTTGTTTTATATGCTGTGTACGTGATTTCATGTTTTGAGTTTGAATTCTGAGAGGAAGTAGGAATGAGTTTCAATTGTTTCTCTATTTGAGCGAGGATTCCTGCAAGGAGTGTAGTAGAAATTGTCCGCAAAGGAGTGCGTCGACAAGAATTCAGGGTTACATCTCTGAAGGCTTAGATAGTTTAGATTTTGTTCTCATTTCCTCAGAAGTGTAGTTGGGCATAGGAGTCGTGCAAGGAGTGCGTAGTCCGAGTAAAGTCTCAGAGTTGCGAATCTGAGCAAAGCATTGAGAGACTGCTGTTGCAGGTGTGCGCAGAGTTGGAAGGAGTTCAACACTTGGAATTGTTTGAAAGTTTCCGCAAGGAGTGTGTGCAAGAGTCTTCTTTAAGACTCGGGGTTGTAAGAAATATCAAGAAGGATAAGGCCTTGAAACCGTTGAAGGGAAGCACAGAAAGTTTGTGACTGGAAGTATTGAGAAGGTGTCATAAGTTTGCATATAGGTGGACAAGTTCGGGGAAAGAATACTTGGTTCATTTCGGAGAAATCGTCAAGAAGGAAGCGGATGGTCAAAATTATTCATGGAGAATTCATGAAGTCCCATGAGCCATCGGATCTCGCAGAGTAGTAGGGGAGTTACGGGATTATTTTAAAAGGTGCAAGTTCAGGAGAGGCAGAGCCGTAGGATCCAAGTCAACCAGGACCATCGGATCACTCGTGAAATCGCCTATCGGGATTTCGTGAGTTGAAGGGTTGAAAATTTGGTATCAAGGTTCACGAAGTAGTGAAGTGGTGAGTGGATTGGAGCTATCCACTTATAAGGACAGGTGGCAGAGATCCATAGATCTCGTGAATTCAGAGATCGCGAGGTAGAAGGCCAAAGGTTGAGCACTTTGGATCACGAGGTGCGAAGCCGCGAATGGCGGAGAAACGTGTGTGTGGGCCATAGAAGCCAGCGAGGTAGACAAGTGATGCCTATCGACACGAGAGTCAACTCCATTGATCATTTCAGGGTTTCATGGAGAGAAGTTTTGAACACATTGCATTAGGATTCGCGATATTGCGAATTCCAAAGTCCCAATGAAGTAAAGGGGCGTTGAAAAGTCAAAGTTGACAAGCGCATCGAAATTTTGGCAAATCGAGTTTCGGGAGTCGAAAAGATGAGTTGCTCGACATCGCAACCACTGAAATCACAATAAGAAGAAATTCGAACAGGAAGGGAAAGGGTCAGCATTGACTGTCTCGGGTTTCGGAGATTGAGGGAAAATACGCCCAACCACTGGATTCATGGGAGTGCGAAGTCCGATCTCCCAAGTAAAAGGGGAATTTCACAAAGTTAGTTGTGGGTGCAGATTTACCAAAAGGGAAATAGAAGAGTCATTGCGAAAGTTCTTTAGGCCAATGAAGGAAGAAAGATCCTGTTGACGCAGACCTTCTGACCTGCGGGTTGAGGGGTGCATGGCATTATCACTTTGGTATCAGAGCACAAAAAGTTTTCTTTGCTTTTTGTAGCAGGGAAAAGGAATATTCACCATGCCACCAAGGAGAAGAGATAGACAATCACTCGATCCAGAGGATAGGGAAATGTCGAGAAGAAGGGGAAGGCAGATGACTGATCTAGCCATGGAGAGAGAGATGCGCTATCTACGAGCCAGACTCGAAGACATGGAGACAACACAAAGGCATACAGTCAGTGTTGGGGATCTTAGTGATTCCAAAAGTGAAATTGAAGTAGAACATGAAGAGGAAGTTGCAGCCAAAGATGCAGCAAACGAACGTTTGATTAGAGCTATTGTAAGAATGGGTACAAGAGAGAAAATGTACATTCCAATTTATGAGGGAAACTTGGATGCAGAGGAGCTTCTAGACTGGATTAGAGCTCTGGACACATACTTTGACTATGAAGATGTTGAAGAAGACAAAAAGGTCAAGCATGCTATCACAAGATTAAAGGGACATGTAGCATTGTGGTGGGATGAACTACAAGCTGACAGACGCTGCAAGGGTAAGAAGAAGATCAAAAGATGGGATAGAATGATCGCAAAGATGAAAGCAAACTTCATCCCCAAAGATTATCATATCACTCTGTTCAGGAGGATGCAAAACCTGAGACAGAAGTTGATGTCAGTGAAAGAATACACTAAAGAATTCTACAGGCTGAACATTAGGGCAGGTCATTGAGAAAGTGATGATGAAAAGGTTGCCAGATACATGAATGGCCTGAGATATGACATTCAAGATGAAATGAGCATGATAACCATCTGAATGGTGGAATATGCTTATCAAATGGCCTTGAAAGCTAAAGAGAAGCTGAGCCGAAAGCAGAGTCAAAAGAAGCCGAGGCAGAAGTCAGCCCAAAGGCAAATCAATTGCCCAGGATAAAAACTAGAAGCCCAAGGAGGAGTGGAAGAAACCTTAGACTTGAACTGAGAGAGGTGGAACCTCACAGCAAGGGAAATATGTTGAACATAGAGGACAACATATCGAGCAGAGAGGAGAGTATGTTGATAACAATACTTTTCCTCGTACCAGAGGTAGAGGAAGAGGAAGAGGTGGAGTAATAACATGCTTCACATGTGGAAAAAATGGGCATAATTCTTATGAGTGTCTAGATAAAAGGAAAGAAGGAGGAGAAACTCACATTGCCGAAGCACAGAGGCGGAATGTTGAGGAGGAAGATGCTGAAGGCAGAAGATCGTTGATGATGCGAAAAGTTCTTTTGACACCAGAGAAGGAGGCGGAGAGTTCAGTCCAAAGAAATAGACTTTTCTGGACTGCTTGCAAGGCCAAGGACAGGGTATGCAAGGTCATTGTGGACAGTGGTAGCACAAATAATCTCGTTTCTACAGAGATGGTAGAAAAGTTGGAGCTGGAGACGATTGATCATCCAAGCCCATACAGAGTTTCGTGGCTACAAAAAGGACATCAGGTAACTGTCACTAAACAGTGTTTAGTTGAATTCAAGATAGAAGGATATAATGATAAGATACTCTGTGATGTTATTCCCATGGATGTTTGTCATCTATTGCTGGGTAGACCATGGAAATATGACAGGAATGTGATTCATGATGGGAGAATGAACACATACACCCTAGAGAGGAATGGGAGAACTCACATGTTGCTTCCAATCAAGGATAAGGAGGTGAAACCTGAAGTAAGCAACATTGTACTTCTCATGAGTGGGAAGGAACTTCTTACAGAGGTTAAGAAGAAAGAAGAACCACAATTCATTGTGGTAAGAAAACCAAAGATTGTTTTAACCAGTTGTTGACGGGCGAAATCGACCGTTCGTCAACTAAGAGAGTGGAACCGGTCTGGGGTTGTCTAATAACCCAATCCGTTTGGGATGAACCACCCTGATGGGTTTAGCAGCTCCGTTAGTCGATCTAAGGTCCTAGGAAAACAAAAAGAAAACTAATCTATAGTAACTAATCTAAAACTATATAAAACAAATAAAACTAACTAATAAACTAATCTAATTACAACTAACTAATAAACAAACATAAACTAAAACTAATTATTAAAGCAAACTAATCTAATTATTAAAGCAATATAACTTATTCACAAAATATACAATATTGACAATTTACAGATTTAATTAAAACCTGAAAAACTCATTAAAATTCTGCCCTAAGATAGCAAGAGATATTTTTTTATTTTTATAATTTTATGAACAAGAAATAAAATAGAAAGCTAATTAAACTAAACTACAAATATATCTAACTAAAATACTAATAATATACTAAACAAATAAATAACAAATTGACCTGGAAACGCTCCAGGTTTGTCCCATGTATGATGACTGTGGTAGCAGATCGGAGGAAGGAAAATCGCACTGAATAATCCAGAGGCTTCTCATAAATGATAGTTGTAGTGCTCTTTAAGTTTATTTACAGGACAAACAAGACATAAAAATCACAACAATTATATGACTTATAAATCTCCACAATTAGGTAAACCTGTATGCAAAAACTTATACTTAATAATTCAATTGATGAAGAAGAGAAATCTGTCATTCACAAACTGAATCAAGTAATTGTTGTGTTTTTAAGTAAAGGAAAAAATCAGACATGGATCATATTAATTAATTCGTATCATTTGCAAAAGACTAAGATAGCTAAAGTAGTCATTAATCAAATGCAAATTGATAACATAACATGAAACAAAAGATTGATATTATGAAAAGCTAAAGCTGTAGCAGAACATCAATTTCTGTCTCAGTCTGTATTAGATATCCATAATCTTGGTTCTCCCACAAGCAAGGATGATCCTTATTACAAAAATAATAAGTATTTAAAGGTTTTCCATAGGGTAAAACCTCCCTGTGGAAGTTATAAAATTGTTTACATGCAATCTGGGAAGATATCCCAAAGTTGTCTAAACTAGGAAACTAAAATAAAACTAAAACATCCAAATATCCCCTAAACTGCCCAACAGGTCCCATGCAATTCAATTCACCTGAAAAGGACCAAAAATGAACAAATTAGAAGGATCTTTTATTAATAAAATGATAGAAAATTTAATTCTATAGACTAGCTACAGAATCATGCGATTCTGTAGCTAGTCTAAATAAGATATAGAATCAGCATTGAGATTAATTCAAATATTTTTGAAAGAATTAAATTTAATCATCATCCATGAACTATTTGAAAATGAATCATTTAGTTTGAAATTATTATACCATTCAAGATCAAACAGGATCAACATCATTCAACCGAATACAGAAATAGGAATACTCTGTTTTGATTATTATCATAAGTCGGGTGAATGAAACCATATGGAACAGCACCGTAATCGTTTCTCAACAAATCGAATCCATCAGTTATAAAATTGTTTTGATATTCAATAAAACAAATCACAAACAATTCGTTATACTTGTCTTATCAACAGGAGAAATAATCGAATCGAACGAGATTATTTTCAAATCATGATAATTGTATAGCAAGCAATTTAGGCTGTGAGCGAATTCAAAACATAACTGACTCATAACTGCCCACAAACAAAATCGTAACAGGATCAATCAAACAGAGTTTGTTATAGATATCGATCGTTTATCATTGCACAGTGAGCAAACAAGATCGATTTTCCTTTTACCAAAATCATTCCAATCAGACGAATTATAACCGGGTTTGACCAATTCGTTTCATTTAAAATCAAATAGAGCATCAATTACAATCGGACTCCAACTCATCAAATAATCTTGCCAACTAAAGAAATAGAAAAGGTTTTAACACAGTCATTACGAATCAAAATCGTTCCATGATTCGGGTGTGCGTGCACAGGCTAAAATGAGCATATTGTTTTTATAAAAACAAAGTCATTCCAATTGAAACCAAACAGAATTGCATTCTTGTTCATAGAAGATTACACGACACCAAATCGTTTACCAACCATAGCATATGGATCATAACGAAATCAAATCCATACGAATCGTATTCTAAATTGAGCGTGAAAAACTTCCTGTTGGGAGTGGACATAAAATGAATCGAATTGAACACAAACCAACAATTTCATTAACTCCATCAGGCAGATAACCAAATCAAATCCAAACAAATAACCATTCAAATCCAATAAAAATCTATGAGCAAATCATACATCAAGTCGAAATTCCTTCTATTTTTATCAAAACGATACCATGTACAGGATGATCACCGAATGACAGAGGCATTTGGATGAGTGACTGAGCTATTTAAAAATTGGATTCAAATCATTATATCAACTTAGATTATTTACAAAACAAAACGATGTCAAAACCATACATGTATAGCGACGAGGCTGCTTGATTATGCCTGTTTGGAATTTACAAAGCCGTGGCTGATTCCACGTTTTTGAAAAGGATGGAGCTGGTTGTCTTTTGCTTTTTATTTGTTGCTTGGAGCTTGGCCTTTTGACTGGTTAGCACTGCAATTTGATCTTCTAGTGATTGAATCTTCGATTGGAGTATAGGAACATCAACGTAATATCATTCTAACCATGAATTGCATTGGTCATAGGGTGACTGTGTGGGTTTAGAAAGAGCAGGCGAGGGTTTGGCTAAATGACCGAGGGTTTCACGAGGCAATTTAATACCCAGATAGTCAGGGTCATTCTTTAGGCAGGGGGGAAGGTTTGATACAAAATCATAAGGGGGATTGGGACATAAACCCTGCGAGTAGGGGTACTCGCTGGCCAGAAAATGTTCAACATCAGAATCAGAATCCTCACTTAGGACGATAGGGTTGGACTCAGCATAGGGTTTCAGTTTATTTCTAGCCATTCTTGAAATGAGTCGGGCATTCTTTTTACCCTTAGCGTTAGCAGTAGGGTTTGCCTTGGGCTTTTTGCTCATAGGCTTTTTAATAGCCTCTGCACTCTTAGTTACAGT
>JASDQU010754639.1:6908-36798 GCA_032191745.1 Picea mariana
ACTTGCATGAAAAAGAAATTTAAACTACCACACTTGCAGGAATTGAAATTTACACTACCCTACATGTCCTTACCCATATGTCACCTCAGAGTTAGGAGCATGTCTAATCACACTTGCATGAAAAATAAATTTAAACTACCACACTTGTAGGAATTGAAATTTACACTACGCTACAAGCCCTTACCCATATGTCACCTCAAATTTAGGAGCATGTCTAATCACATTTGCATGAAAAATAAATCTAAACTCCAATCCATCATGCTTCCCCGGCAGCGGTGCCAAAATGTTGGGCTCTAAAGATGTCCTAAAAACAACCTCTATGCATCAACCAAAGGTAGGCGTTCGCACAAGCATTTTACTTGTTGCTTACGTAGGTTCTTACCTTCTGTTTTCAATACCCAACCTCCAGAGATGCAACACCTGTAAAGGAATAACAATTGTAAAGGGAATGACAGTTGTTCTATTCAAAGGAACAACACGACTTGCAAAAGAAACAACAATCAGAACAAAAGGAACAACAATTGTTACATTGGGCCGAACTAATGTTGAATTAATTGCATTGTAGTACTTGCCCAACTATCTAATTTGTCAACCCGAGGTTCATAAACTGACAAAGCACACACAAAGTATATTCAAGATTGAAACATAACTAATCTAATCTAATGGTAAGCTACGACTTGAAATTGAATCGTTAATCTAACACATGACTGAAATGGAATCATTAATCTAGCACATGACTAAAATAGAATCGTTAATCTAGCACACGACTTGGAATTGAAATTAATCTAGGAATGGGAATTGTGTGAAGGAAATTAATCTAGGAATGGAGAACTAGATGAAGGAAAAGAAAGTACAACATGTGAAGAGTTGGATAACACAACAACATATGTGAGCTCACGCCAATGAAGCAATCTTCTATTACAATAACCAAATCAATCTTCTTAACAGAATAATAAAAGCATGAAAACCAAAACCATGAATGAAAGCTAAGAATCCCTTTCTCTTTTGAATCCTAATGACTACCATTAATGACTAATCTAATTCTCTACTTTCAACTGAAATCTCATGAAGAGAGAGCACTCTCTTTTATACATGAGAGACTTGGAGATAAGATAACCATCTCATTATTATAGATCCACTTTTCTCTCAACCTATTTCCCATTATTACAAAATATAATCCCTTTAAATCCTCACACATATCTCTCATATATCTTACATAAGATATTCCAACCAAATCTCCATGATCTTCTCCTTGGAATGGGCTTGAATTATCTCCTCAAATATTGAAATGGTGGAGGAAGTATTCGAGAAGTCCTTTGAATTAATCCTTCACATATTCCTACACATTACAAAGATCACACATATTTGAGATATATATGAAAACATGTCAATTTTCTAACATTTAATCACAAATTCCTTTTAAATACTAAAATGAATAAAGTGGAGAACAATAAGGTGAAACCCAAGTATATTTATGGAAATGATATCGTGAAAGGTTAATGGGGCGATGAAATGTGAATAATGATGAAGGGAAAGGTGGATGAGAATAGGACATTTCTGAGCCCCAAAACTAAGTATCCCATGGCTAATTCTCAGCAGTTCCTTTCCCTTTACCAAGCCAATACACAGGTGATGATGGATCAATGGATAGGTAAGTGAGTGCATGGAAGGGTGTCAGGGAAATAATGGTACAAATGCATAAGGGAAGGAGAGAATGAGGCAACGACCAACGAACATCGACCAAAAACCGACCCCACAATCAGACCATGGATGGGTTTAAGTATCTCCTGTGGGGAATCAAGAATCTCCTGGCCTTCCCCAATAATCTCACGTAATCGATTCCTTCCTTAGACAAAAAGGGTAATTAAAATAGGAATACACACTTAGCCCCTCAATCCCCCTCTTGTGGAATCATAGCCCCCTATAACTCTAGTCCTTGTCAGTCTAGCAACCAACCATGTATTTATTATTAATAATGATAAAAATCATTTCATGTCTTGGGCACACTAGCCTTTTAATAATTCTTTGGGTGCTCTGGCCTCTCAGCATTGTAACAATACATTATTTAAAATGGGGGTTCAAAACTTGGGGTGTTACATCCCCTCCCCCTTATTTTGGCATTGTCCTTGATGCATATACAAAATAGAGATCAAAATCTCAAATTTATTCAAAAAGATGTGGGTACTTTGCCCCCATGGAATCTTCATGCTCCTAGGTAGCATCTTTAGGACCGTAGCAGATCCACTGAACGTTTACCAACTCTATAACTCAATTTCGAAGCATTTTGAATTTTTTGTCCAATACCCACACTAGCTTAACCTAAAAATCTCCCTCTGTCTCTACATGAATCAAATGTCAATCAATAACATGGTTAGGATCATGTACATATTTCTTTAGTAAAGAGAAATGAAATACATTATGCACATTCATGGAAGTAGGCAATGCAATCATGTATGCAATTGGCCCTATTATGTCCAATATTTCAAATGGGCCACAAAATCTGGCTGCCAGCTTTGTACAACTACCCAATTTCAAAGATCTTTTCTTGGGCTTCACTTTAAAAAGTACATTCTCACCTACTTTAAATTCTCTAGCTATCCTGTTCTTGTTTGCATAAACTTTCTGTCTATCCTGAGATGCCTTTAAATTTTTCTTGATCTTGACCACCTGGTCTTCCATGTCCTTTAGCAACTCCGACCCAAGTACCACTATATCTGCTGGGTTGTCCCAGCTTACTGGAGTATCACATTTCCTACCATACAAGGCTTCAAATGGGATCATTCTCAATGAATCTTGATACCCATTATTATATGTAAAATCAACCAAGTGTAAATAATTTTCCCACTTAGATGACTTATCCATCACATACATTCTTAGAATGTCTTCAATTATTCGATTGACTCTCTCTGTTTTCCCATCTATCTAGGGATGAAATGCTGTGATAAATTTTATATTTGTGCAAAATCCTTTAAAAAATCCCCTCTAGAAATTGGAGGTAAACTTTGTATCTATTTCCAAGACGATTGTCCTAGGTATCCCATGCAACCTAGCAATTTCCTTCATGAAAATTTCTGCAATATTAGTCGTTGTATGTGTTGTCTTCAAAGGCATAAAATGAGCAACCTTTGTTATTTTTTTAACCACCACCATGATTGAATCATGTTTTTATTCATTTTGGTTAATACTGTGATGAAATCCATGGTGATCACTTCCCATTTCTTCTCTGGGATTGGCAATGGCTGTAGCAAACCCACTAGGTGCCTATGCTCAACCTTCACCTTTTGACATTCCATACATCGAGCGATGTAATCAACAACATCCTTCTTCATTCCTGGCTAAAATAATTGGATTCTTACTGTTATATTTTTTTTCTGGTAACCGGGATATCCAACATAAGGAACATCATGCATTTCCTTTAGTACCAAATTCCTTAGTTCTCCAGAACTAGGAACATAGATTCTATTTTTATGCATGAGTAGTTCATCTTCCTTTATCTCATACTCCTTTATTTTATGTTGTACATCTCCTTTCTGTAAGTTTTCCTTTACCTGTAGGTAATGCTGGTATGTAACAAGACCATCTAAAATTATTCTCTTCAAGTCTGACTGATGCATACTGACAACAGTAGCATGCACGATATGCACTCTTCTACTAAGTGCATCAGAAAATTTATTCTCCTTTCCCTTGATATGATTGATATTGAGGTCATATTCACTTAAAAATTCCAGCCATCTTTTTTGCCTAACATTCAAGGTTGGTTGTTCAAAAAGATACTTCAGGCCAATGTGTTCTATCCTTAATTCAAATTTCTTCGTCATGAGATAATGCCTCCACATACTCAAGGTTTGAACAATGGAAACAAGTTCTAAGTCATGTGTGGCATAGTTCCTCTCATGTTGCTTAAGCTTTCTGGACTCATATCCAATGACATGTCCATTTTGTGTGAGGACTCCCCCAAGTCCTTCCTTACATGCATTTGTACATACCACAAAACTTTCATTTGGGTCAACAATCTTTAACACAGGTGCACTAGTAAGTAATTCCTTCAACAGATTAAAATTCTTTTCACACTTGAGTGTCCATTCAAATTTAGTTCCCTTCTTTTGAAAATAAGTGATGGGATGAACCCTACTATGAACCTTCTGTAGTAGCCAGATAATTCCATAAAAGATTCGATGTCTGACACATTTCTAGGTGTTGGCCATCCTCCAATAGCTTCGATATTCTCTAGATCTACTAATATGCCCTGCTCTGAAATAATGTGTCCCAAGTAATGGATCTGCTTTTGATAAAAATAACACTTACTCAACTTGGCATACAACTTATGTTCTCTCAGTACTTTCAATACCAATCTTAAGTGATTTCCATGCTCCTCTTCAAACTTAGAATAGACAAGTGTGCCATCCAGGAATACTATGACAAACTTATCCAAATAATTTTTGAATATGCCATTCATTAAGCACATCAAGACAAATGGTACATTGGTTAGTCCAAATGGCATCACTACAAATTCATAATGCCCATACCTGGTCCTAAAGGTTATCTTATGAATGTCTTCTTCCTTGATTCTTACCTGATGGTATCTTGCCCTCAGGTCAATCTTTGAGAATATCTTTTCTCCTCTTAACTTATCAAAGAGGTCATCAATTCGAGGTAGAGGATACTTTTTCTTTATCGTGCACTTGTTCAGTTGTCGAAAGTCAATACACAACCTGAAGGTTCCATCATTCTTTTTTACAAAAAGTACTAGTGCTCCCCAAGGTGAAACACTTGGATGTATGTACCCTTTCTTCAATGATTCCTCCAACTACATTTGTAATTCTTTTAACTCTGGTGTTCTCATTCTGTAAGGTGTTTTTGACACTGGGGTAGCTCTTAGTACTAAATCAATTGAGAAATCTATCTCCCTTCTTGGTGGAAATTAGGGTATTTCTTGGAATACATCTTCAAATTCCTGTAGTACCAAGAAATCCTCGAGGATTGGCCCCTTTGTATGATCTGGTTCTTCCACATGAGCTGCATACAATTGACATCCTTTCCTAAAACATAATTTTAGTTGTAAGGTTGAAATATCCCTTATAGAGATGGGTCTTGGAACTCCTTTCATAGTTCTCTATTTTCCATTTCTATCAAGACATGTAAATGTATTGTTATGAAACAATTCTAGTATTCACGCCATTAAGACTTATGGAACAACTTCTGACCATATCATGGATTCTTCTTTTGGTTCCAGTGGCTAACTGAACAAAACTTGCTTTTACAGGTTTACTTTTCTCCAAATGTAATCTATCCACTATCTTAGGATCAATGTAGCAATGACTTGCTCCTGAATCAATCAAAATAGCAACAAGTTGATTTATGATCTTACCTTCCACCTCGATCATATAGGACTTCTACTCTCCTTGTCGATCATTTAAAGCCGCATAGATTCTTCCCATATCTTCGACTATTGTAGCCTCTTGGATTTTGTGCACAGTCTTCACTCTATATTTTATGTGTGGGGAATCCTTGTACATTTTATCTTCCTTGCATCCCCAACATTGGACTGGTGGTCTTCCCCTTTTTCCCAAGTAATCTTCCTTGTTGGAATCTCCCTTAGCATATTGATTTTGATGATTTCTATTAGGCTCATTCCTATTGAAGGGAAGTTTGAATCCTTTCCTCCTCTGATCGGACTTCACATTTTTCTTGTCCTTCTAAGATTTCTGTAGAGATTCTCTTCCTTGGACTTTCTCGTA
Organism: Picea mariana; assembly: GCA_032191745.1. Taxonomy (NCBI): domain Eukaryota; kingdom Viridiplantae; phylum Streptophyta; class Pinopsida; order Pinales; family Pinaceae; genus Picea; species Picea mariana. The sequence continues at coordinate 12,647 of JASDQU010754639.1, forward strand.
TAGATATTTATCCTTCTTGATGAATTAAGTCAAGGTCTTGGGTTCATCATACTTGATATTTTCCTTATAAAAGGCTGGCATTCCACTTAGAAATATCTTTATTTTCACTTTCTCATCACCAATGAACCTGACATACTTTAACAATCCCAAGAACTTCTTCTCGTACTTTTCCATAGTCATGCTTCCCAACCTGAGTTCAAAGAACTACTGCATTTTCTTGTCATAGAAATTCTTTGAGAGGTACTCCTTCTGGAAGTATTTCTTGAACTGCTTCCAAGTGATCCTACTTTCATTAACATGTTCCACTTTCTTCAGTTGGTCCCACCACATTGCATATTTCCTATGTAAGTGGTAGGTGGAAATCCTGGCTTCCAGATTCGATGAATAATTATGCAACTGAAAATATCTCCGGAGTCCAAGCAACCATGCTTCAACATCATCTTCCCTTTCTCTTTCACCCTAAAAGGAAGGTGGCTTGATCTTCCTCAACTCTCCTTGCAAACTATCTATCTCTTGTTTCCTTCTTTGGTGTCTAATAGGAGACACCTTTGGACTTCTTACAGGATCATTCGATGCATACAAATTTATTTTTGAGTAAGGAGGTGAGTGGTGTCCATGAGCTCTTCTAGCACTTCTAGAATAACCAACTCTTCCATGATCATCCCTTCTTTCATGGCACCTGCCCTCTTTCTCTTGTCTTAAGTTTGATCCCTTCTTCTTTTTCTTCTACAACTGATTTAATCTCTACAACACTCGAGCATTTATCTGAGTTTTCTCTCTCATCAGTCTCTTGTTGTATGCTTTGTAGCTCTGCACTTCCATATTCATGCTTCTTATCATTTCTATTAACGTTTCCTGCTCTTCTTTTCCCTTGCATCCATTGGACTCTATCTTTGCATTAACAACTCTGGTATTCTGGCCTTCGACCTATTTATCATGACTAGAGGCTCCCTCGCCTTCTTCCATTTTCTCAATACACATCCTAACTTGATGTGTTTAGACCCCTTAATTCTGCAAAATGTGCAAGTGATCATTTTGTTAGAATTAGGCATATGATAAAAAAAAATACCAAACCATGCTATAGGTCTCTTTCTTTTTTTGTTGTTCATGGAGATCATATCCCCATTCTCCAAAAATAACAATGTCCTGTTATCCTTGGCTGACATAGAATTTCATCCTGTGTAGGTGCTTCCTTCAAACCATATTCCTAGGTGACCACGACTAGAAACTGCAGTTAAATCCTTCTTTAACACTTTTTTGTTTCAAAGACAACCAATTCGACCCTTATCCCTCCTTCCCTCAGCTCGCAATATGCATATGACCACGACCATGACCGTGCGCTTACCTGAAAAAGTGCTTGTCCAGAGCTTCGGGACTTCGAAACTTTCAGCCAGGATCGGATCAACGGTCCTTGTCCTCTTTCATGATCAACGATCAAGATCCACTTTGGGGATCTGAGCTTCAGGAGTCTCAACTTTCCTTGCTTTCCTCTTCCCAGAACGCTTTTACCCAAAGTTCATGATCTGATGACAGGTGTCCTCCCATGGATCAATGGTTGTGAATCTCTTTGGCTCTTCGAGTTTCAAAAGTTTCAAACTTTCCTCCTGCACTTTCTCCTAGAGTTCTTTCACTGAAAGTCGGTGATCCTTCGATGTGTGTCTTTTGGAATCTACGATCGATATGTACTATGGCCTTCGGGACTTTGGGAGTTTTCGACTCAATGCAACCTGTCACATCTTTCCCCTTTAGAGTGCCCAATCTCCGGACTAGACGATCTGTCGCCATGTGGAGAAATACTAGAAGTGGACATGTGGCCCAATCAGGTGGGTGACACATGTCACATTCTAACTAACTTTTCAATACTCCGAATGCTCAAAAATTATTGACACATGGCACACATCCCATGTGTCCCTGCCATCCTAGGTGATGTTTGCAAGTCACTTCACTTCAGGAATTCCAAGGTCCACATCAAATCTAGGTGACATCATCGTGCTCCATCACTTTGGCTCTTCGGGCTTCGGGACTTTGGGAGTTTCCATACTAGCACACTTCCAATTCTCCCAAACTATGAATTCCTGAACTGGCCAATCTGTTTCCATGTGTCCTCCTAGAATGGATGACTAAGATTCACTTCAGGTCTTAACCCGAAGTCCACGGATCTGCACCACATCTCTTTTGGATCAGATGACCCAAATTAACCTCAGACGATCTGACGCTTGAGAATTACTCTATATGATTTGGCGCCTGAGATCTATTTCGGCTAATTGTACGATCAATATTTACTTCATCTCTTCGGATCTTCGGGCTTAGGGAGTTTCAAATCTCAACCAAAAACCTCTCAAACAGATTTCTCCAGAGTTATTGATCTGTTGACATCTACCTCTTGGTGAATGACGGTCAGGATCTACTTTGGCTATTTCACCTCCTCCTCGTACGCAAACTTTTAGAGTTGTGGATCTCACACAATCTATCTCTCCTTGATGATGGATGGCCCCAAACTACTTCGTCTATATGGAGTTTCGATGTTGGAGCCTGTTGGCAGCCATTTTTCATTTTTATCTTTTCCTTACAAGCTGCCTACATAAGGGTTTTGAACCCTCAATACTCGTTGCAAATCTTTAAAACAAAATGACACTATTATCTTGCGCATTCACACACCTACCTTTTGTTTTCATTTTCACGAATGCAAGTGTGAAAACCTCGAGTCGCAAGTCATGTTGATGGTATTAAAATCATCACTGGATTATTATGAATACTCTTTTTCATGTGGTCATTTCGCTTCTAACTCAATATTGGTCATACATGTGTCAAAACACCAAACCTTTATTCACTTTGCATTTTTTTGTTGATATGGTTTCAATTTGTAGGTTCACCATGCAATGATTTTTGGTGTCTTTGATTAAATCCTTGGTGCAATGGTTTCATAGAACGCATACATTTTATGATCAAATCCTTGGTGCTATATTTGAAATGTTATTTTGTTTTAAATCATACAAATGCTATTGTTTGTTCAAATATTCAGATTGACTTGTCATGGTTTTCAATGGTTATTTGTTTGGCATGTCGTTTACATTGTTTTTGACACACACCAATAGTGATTTGAATCACCAAAGCGTTGTCGATTGTACATGTAAAAATGAATGTTTTGCATGGTTTTATTTCACTCCACCACCCTCGCATGCATAAGCGTTAATTTTTTTCTTGCACCTCGGGCTACCTCTGCTGGTTTTGAGAAAACTGTGGGAATTGGTCCTATGTCTACCCCGTCCAACCCCCTCATTGGTTACCTTGTTGACCATGTGCTCCCGACTATGGCCCCTGTAGTGCGCATAGAACCTAATGGCATCCAAATGCTACTGTTATTTGACAACGCTCGTGAGGACCTAGAGAGTAATGGTTGGTTAGTGTTCATCCAAAAATTCGAGGGTTTCAACCTCGCGGCCGCTCAGCAGTTTTCCCTCACATTTGATGGATGCAGGGCCAAAGTTGGGGATATCCAACTTGAATTGAACAAGGAATTCCTCAGCTTAGCTATGAGTTTTCTAGCTAAAGGGCATAGGTGGTTTAAGAATTCGAAGGTGGATGAAGTGCCATGGCCGCTCCTATTTACCTCAAGAAAAATTATCAGTTGTGATAAAGCGATGCCAGTCATGGCCCTTAAGTCTCGATGCCATGATTTATTGGCCATTATTAAGCAATTTGTTACTTGCAAAGGTAGATATGGTTTAGTGTTTCTTTACCATCTTCGGCTGCTTATGAATTTCATAGATTTCCCTTTGAATATGCCTCACTACCTCCTACGCAGTCTGTATAAAATGGCTAAATGATTTAAGAGGGAAAAAGTTGACTCCAGCCTCTTCCATCACTGTTTGATCAAAATCGTTATTGTTCATCATTTGAGGCTGAGTGGTGACTGTTGGCAAGCTTTCCTATTAAGGAATGGCTTTGCCACTCCTGAATGTGGTCAAGTGGATAAGACCATGGTCACTGAAATCCTTGTCGGGCCTGTCGTGCCACCTCCTACACTATTACCTGCTGTCGAACCCTCAACCTACCCGAGCACTGACCTACCCGACACCCTGCATGACCCATGTTTAAAATATAGTGCTAAGCCTGTTAAGAGGCTCGAAAGAAAGAAAGGAAAGGGCAATATAGATGTCAACAAAAAAGGTAAGAAGGTTGCCCGCTGGGTATCTAGGTGTGCTCAGAACAAGCCCAAACAAAACACAGACCAGAAGCCAATTTTTTTGAGTGAAGACTTGGATTCTGAGATTGAGTGATTTTTGACAGAGGAGTACCCATACTCACACGGCCTCTGTTATGTTGAACCCTATGACCAACCTCGCACCATGCCTTAAGGATGACCCTAACTTCCCTGGGATCAAGTTTGACAGTGGAACCCCTGGTAATTTAAAGGATGCTTCACCTGTAGTGACTCGGCCCGATCAACAACAGTGCACTCAATGCAACTCTTGGCTCGAGCGATACTACACAGATGTACCTCTGTTCCAATCCAAAATTAAGTCCTTGGAGGACTGCGTGACTGTGTTGTCTAAGGAAAACGATAGACTGCAAGCCAACGATAAGAGGCAAAAGACCACGGGTTCTATCATGTTCAAAAATGTTGAGGCAACCACTGCCATTGTTAACTCAAAATTATCATGACCGAATCGTATCCCTACAGCCAAGGTATGTTATTTCAACATTGATTTTTAAACGATTTGGTTTGTTTTGAATTAGCATAGCTTATTGTGCTTGCTCTGAATTAGTATAAACAATTTATTGGGTAAATCGAATATAGTTCTGTTTTGTTTGAATTGGTTCAAAAATGATTCTGTTAGTTTTGAATTGGCATAAAAGATTTGGTTTGTTTTAGCATGAATGATTTTATTTGCTCCAAATTAGTAATTAAGGGTTTGTTTGATAGATCACATACATTTTTGTTATCATTCGATTAATTAAAACGATTTGGTTTGTAAATATGACCAGCTACAGAATCATGAGATTTTGTAGCTAGTCATAAAATTTGGATTTTTGTTGATTTTACAATTAAAACATTATCTAAAATTGTTTACTCTTGCCTATATATAGGTACACATGAATTTCAATGGGAATTGGATCTTCTGTGGCAGTTTAGAACATGCTTTTTGTTACATAGTTTTGATTTAGGTTGTTAGTCTTAGGCAGAAATAGGAATATGGGAGATTGTTCCCATATTTTTTGAAAACAATTTTGATATTTTCCATAAGGATTGTTTTATCCTGTGGCCTTTATATACTTATTATTTTTTGTAAACAACCCAACACTGTTGGGAGAACAGAGACTATGGACTTATGATTATATAGACTCGAATAGAAGTGGATTTGTTGTACGACTTTAGCTTCAATTTATCTTACTTTTGTTCAAGTTTTGTGCATAACAATTTGTAATCAAATTATTGACTACTTTAGATATCAAAATTTGTTACAGGTTGATGCGTTATGATTTAAATTATGTCCATATTTAATGTATCTCATTTTAATCACAACAATTACTCTGTTTGAATTTAATGAATAGAAGGTTTATCTTCTTTGTTAAATGAACGGTTATGTACAAATCTTCGCACTGGGATTTATCTAAATGTGATGATCTGTAAACTATAAGATTGTTGTTGTTTTATGTCTTGTTTGTTCTATCATTTGTATTCAAAGAGAATTTCTGCTTCCCATTTACGAGAAGCTTGTTGATAATCTGGTGTGGGTTTCTCCCATCAAACAACTAAATCAAGTACTATGAACATGACAAATAGGAAGCGCTTCTACAGGTCAGTTTGTTAATATTATTTAATTAGTTAGTTAATATATAAATTTCTTGTAATCTGAACATGTTTCATTGTTCATATCTATAGTTCAGATTTACAGTTAGGATTTTTATTTTAATTTCTTAGCTTAGATAGATTTCATTTTGTTCCTTTCTCATAAAAATTATAAAAAAAATAAAAAATAATAGCTTCGTTGTCATAAGACATTTTACAAATGATTTTGCAAATTTCGATCAAAATTTGTATTCTATAAATACTGTACATATGTAATTGAGATTTAATTGTATTGATAGCTAAACATTTAATAAGTAGAATGATTGCTCTATAATATTAGTCAATAAACTGTATATATATTTTAGATTTGTATATAGGTTGTTGTAGCTAGTTTTTTCACATAGATTAGTTTCTTTAGTTTAGTTTTTCTTTCACTTTCCTAGGACTTAGATCGGCCAATGGAGCTGCTAAACCCGTTGAAGTGGATTAATCCAAATGGCTCAGGTTATTTAGACAACCCCGGACCGGATCCACCCCTCCAGTTGACGAGCGATCAATTTTGCCCGTCAACAAATGGCGCTAGAAGGAGGGTCTGGAAATTATTAATGGTATGAGGCGGTCGTAAGACTACTCCACCACCCAACCACTCACCTATAGTGACAAGAATTCATTTAAATGACAACATCATCCCTCAAACAACAACCACATCAAATGACGATCTACGGATCACAGTTGAACCAATAACCCCAAATCCTACAGGTGGTGACGTACAGGAGATTGTCCGACAATCTCTCATAAGAACACATAGTGCCTTCGCCCGTTTAAGACAACCAAATCGACCTTTGGACCAACAATTAGATTTAACTGATATCGGAGAACAACTTGGAGGCACTAACCTCACTTTAAACCCTACAGATCCAATCCTCACTCCTGTTGCAGGAGGATCTGGAATACCACCCTCACCACCTCCATCATCCCCTTCTTCTTCTGGAGAAGACTCTTCTGACGAAGGCAGTTCCTCTTCTCAACCTTCCACACTGCCTACACCAATGGCCAACCAGAACAATCCTGCCAGACCCTGGCTCAACCAAGATGCAATAGCCGTACATGGGCCTCAACATCTCTTACCCAAACATCCGGAGAAGTGGCTCCCCAAGTTTGACCCTGACTCTAAACAGATCGTCGAAGATCACATTAAAAAGTTTATGTTAGCCATTAGAATCCATAATGTCGATCATGAAGACGTAGTCTGTAGGTTGTTCCCCTATACTTTCAAGGGTAATGCCTCTACCTAGTACTTTTCCCAGCAACCCCATACCATCGTGTCGTGGGAGAAGTTTGAATCCTGCTTTCTTGAGAAGTTTGGAGATGATAAGTCCCCTGAAGTTATAGTCATGGAGATTTCTAGTCTAAGAATGAATCCCAAAGAGAAAATCAAATACTTTAACCAAATATTCTTAACACTAAATAACCGAATCCCTACTGATTTGATGCCTGCTGAGAATCTTATCATAGCACACTATACTAAAGCCTTGCATCAAATTATATCCATTTGGGTAAAGCGATCTAAGAAATCCACGTTGTTAGAGGCCTTTAAAGAGGCCAGTCAAATTGAAAAAGACATCCTTAGTTTAAAAGACACTACCAACAATGAAACAGAAACTAGGTCATCTTCCAAAAAGAAAATCGAAATCCTCCCTAGACCTGCTCAAAATAAAACACAACCTGAAATCTCGGATTTAGAAAACTTAACAAAAGTCATTCAAAAATTGTCAAATCAAGTTATATATTTGAAAAGGATGGCCGAAGAAGCTTCTTCGAGCAAAGGGCCTTACAAACCCCCATTTAGGAAGCCTTTTCCCACCAACCTAACTAATCCAAATACTGAGGGCCTAAATCTAGAGAGCCTGCAATTCGCCATTCAAACAATTCTAGAAGCCCAAGATAACTTGATGCCTCCTGAGATCCCTGAGGAAGTAGTTGAACAAGTTGAAGAAGAATAATCTTCTCCAAACATTTTTGGACACTTCTCGGATAGCATCTTTCAAGCTAATTTCGAGACGGTACATCCCTACAATACTAGGAGTAAGATAACAAACAAACCTTCCTCTGAAAACACTGCGACTTTGCCCCCAAAACAATCTAAACCAGCTGAGACTAAACAGAATCATGCAAACCCCAACTTAGATTATGATTTAGTTGAAGATCTAAAAAATTTATGGGCTAACATTTCTATTTATGAATTATTGAAATTTCCGTTTCTACTACAAAAAATGTTACAGAATATCGCAGAGAATAACAAAAATGGTAATCCAAGCAGCAACAAAGTTTTTTAGAAAAACACAAAAGTTCCTCAGATGGCTCCCGCTAAGAACAATTCGGATCCTCACGAGAAGGGAGGCCTTCCTGTAAATAATGTAACAAAGTAGATAAATTAGCTTTAGAGGCTGTGAGTAAAAAGCCACAAGCTTCCACCATTAGTACTCGCAGAAATGTACCTCCATTTTTGTTAACTTTCAAAATCTTTAATAGAAACGTGCACAATTGTATGGTAGATTCAAGAGTGTCATCTAATGTGATGCCATGTTCTGTATGTCAGAAGATTAATGCTGAAGTTGAACCATCCACCTTAAAAATCATCCAAATTGATCGAACTAGTGTTAAAGTTATAGGCGAATTAAGGAATGTACTTATAAGATTATCGCCTAACCCCAAAGTTCATCAAGTGATTGATATTATTGTTGTGGATATTCCAGAAGTTTATGGTTTGTTTTTAAGCATAGACTGGTCAGAGAAGCTATACGGCTATTTCGCAACAGATTGGTCTCACCTATGGCTACCCGAGAACGACAAGCCCAACAAGATCAAGGTAAATCGTGAATGCTACCTAAAGCTCACAGTCACAGATTTAAATGATCCCAATGAACCATTTACACCTTCTTCCGATTCACCCGAAATACAAGGGATGGATACCTTTTTCAGCAATTTCATGGCCAAGACTTCAACTATCATTAATCCAGAACAACAGTCTGAGATTGTAGCATATGTGCAGCCAATAGTTTCTACACAATGGTATCATGCACCCAATGAAAATCAAATATGGTCTCTTTACTTTGACGGTTCAAAGTCCAAAGAAGGAGCTGGTGCAGACTACGTTATTATCGATCCAGCAGGTAACAAAACCCTTATTGCATGCAGGTTAGAATTAGAATGTACTAATAACATAGGAGAATATGAGGCTTTATTGCAGGGCCTCATAAAAGCATTAGACATGAACATTCAAATTTTCAATGTCTTTGGTGATTTAGAAATCGTGGTTAGACAGGTAAGAGATTCTATCCACTGTCTATCTCCACATCTTAAAAGCTACCAATCCGAGGTATGGAATTTAATGAATAAGTTTTATGATTTCAATATAAATTCTATTCCTAGATTGAATAATTTTGAAGCTGATTTATTAGCTAACGTAGCTTCCAAACTCTTTCCTGTAGAAGGCTTTTCCTCGAATGCATTCTTCGTCAAACTATTGTTCAGGCCATCCGTTCCTGAAAACATCACGAATTGGAGAGTCTTCGACGACGATCAACAAATTATTAGTTTCCTGAATATGGAAGAAACGTTCCAAGGCGCAGTGATCGAAGAATGCACTCATGATGACAATCTGTGCGATTTCATGGTAATACCAAATCCGAGATCTCCTGAATCTTCATCGGACATGGTAAATTCGATCCCTAAATATGTAGTTAGATTAGAATTTTTTTACGATATTCAAGACAAATTCAAAAAATCGGTCAACTATAAAACCAATAGTTCCTCATTATCATATGAAAGAGTAAACTTGGGAACTAATGAAAATCCACAGTGCATTAATTTAGGGGTGGGGTGTTCTGAACAAGAGAAAGTCGCCTTTATTAAATTGTTTAAAGAATTCAAAGATGTTTTTGCATGGACATATGATGACCTTAAAACTTTTGACCCTAACATCATACAACACGTCATTCCTATGAAACCCCAAACCTTGTCGTTTCAACAAAAGTTAAGAAAAATGCACCCTAAGATCGAACCGACCGTCAAAAAAGAATTAAATAAACTCCTGAATGATAAGATAATTTTCCCAGTTAGGCACATGCAATGGGTTTCTAACCTTGTCCCTGTCCGTAAGAAAAGTGGGGAAATCCAACTATGCGTCGATTTCCGAAACCTTAATCGAGCATCTGATAAAGACAACTACCCTGTCCCACCCATGGAACAGATCCTTCAACATGTATCTGGTTCTGAAAGACTATCCTTATTGGATGGTTTTTCAAGGTACAACCAAGTCCTGATGTCTCCTCCAGACCAACTTAAAATTACCTTCCGCACTCCATGGGGCACCTACGTTTATAGGAAAATGCCCTTTGGACTCATTAATGCCAGTGCCACTTTCCAGAGAGTGATGGGTATTTCTTTCCGAGGCTTAATAAATCAATCTATCATAGTTTACCTAGATGATGTTACTATATTTTCTAAAAACAAGACTAATCATCTAGCTCATTTAAGAGCCGTTCTACAATGATGTCATAAATACGACATTTCCTTGAATCCTAAAAAATCTATCTTCGCAGTAGAACAAGGTAAACTCTTAGAATTTATTGTGTCAAGCAAAGGGATGATTATTGAACCTAAAAGGACCCAAGTCATCTCAAAACTTCCTCCTCCCTCATCCAAAAATTCTATATAGTATTTCTTAGGCCAGATAAACTTTGTCAGGAGATTCGTCCCCAGTTTTTCTGAAATGGTGAGACCTTTAGAGAATTTGATTAAGAAAGACGTGCAATATCATTGGGGACCCTTAGAAATCCAAGCTTTTAATTCAATAAAAAAGACCATAATAGACGCTCCTTCTCTCATGAGCCCCGACTTTTCGCAAGACTTCACGCTCTACACATTTTCTTCTGACCGCTCCTACACTGCTATCCTAACTCAAAAGAACGCTGAAAACAATGAAGTCCCAATTGCCTTTATAAGCTCTGCTTTCAAAGGTGTGGAACTTAATTAACCAGTAGTAGATCAGCAAGCCTATGTTGTTTTTAAAGCAGTCAAGCACTTCTGATCTTATCTTTTGAAATCTAGGACGAAAATTATTGTCCCTTACCTAGCCATCAGAAATATGTTAGTGTAGAAAGAACTAGGTGAAAAGAGGGTGAACTGGGTTACCTCCTTACAGGAGTATGACATAGAAATCACCCCAGCTCAAATAGTGAGAGGCCAATGGATATGCAAGTTAGTTGCTGACTCAGCAGCAGGACAACAAGAAGAAAACGATATGTCAAACCTAGGACAACACAATCAAAATTCAATCTGTTGTGCACAAAACTCTGTCAGTCCCTGGTATGATGATATAAAATTCTGTCTTGAACATGGGTCAGCCCCCCGTCATCTAGATTCCACTAAAATAAGAGCGTTAAAATTAAAATCTGCCTCCTTTCAGTTGATTAATGGTATTCTGTTTCGTCAAAATTTTGATGGAGTACTAATGCGTTGTCTTGAGAAAGATGAAGCAAAAAAGGTCTTACTAGAATTGCACGCAGGAGAAGCTGGTGGGAATTTTGGTGGGGACACCACTGCCCATAAAGTTTTAAGAGAAGGTTATTACTGGCCTACACTTTTTAGAGATGCTCATGCCTTGTGTCGCAAGTGTATTATTTATCAAAAAGCATCCGGTCGGATACAAAAACCAGCCTTTCCTTTATAGCCTGTCTTAGTAGACTCCCCTTTTCAGCAGTGGGGTCTTGATATTATAGGTCCAATCAATCCACCATCCTCACAGAAGAATAAGTTTATCATAACAACCATAGATTACTTCACCAGGTGGTCTAAAGCTGCCGCATTAAGAACTGTGAATACCAGTCAGGTAACTGCCTTTTGAAATTCAAATATTATTACTCGTTTTGGTATCCCTGACTGTTTAGTATTCGATAATGCTTCTTATTTTTTGTCTCTTGAGATGAGCAAGTTCGCTCTAGAAAAGGGAATTAAATTGAAGTATTCTTCCAGCTACTACCCCTAGGGAAATGGATTGGTAGAATCAACTAATAATAATCTGATTAAAATCATCAAGAGAATGGTATCTGAAAATCACAAAAATTGGCATAATGCACTGTTAAACGCAATCTGGGCTGATAGAGTAACACCAAAAACTGATGTGGGTACCTCTCCCTTCTTTCTTGTCTATGGCAGAGAAACAATTCCTCCACCACATATTCTTCTTCCCTCACTACAATTATCACATAAAGTACAAGAAGAAGACTGCCCCCCTTTGGAGAATCGAATTAACGCTTTAATAAAACTAGAAGAGGTAAGAGCTCAAGCAAAACGTAGGTTATATCAACATCAACTAGTGGTCAAAATCTGGTTTGATTCCAACTCCGCCTCTGATAGGAACTTCGAAGTAGGTGACCTTATCTTGAAATGGGACAAACTGCATGAGGGAAAGGGAGAGCATACGAAGTTTCAGAACTTATGACTAGAACCATTTGTAATTGCTGAGAAATTGGGTCCCAACTCTTTCCAATTACAGAATCTAGAGGGGTAGCCAGATACCTATCTGGTGAATGGCCAAGCTCTAAAAAAATATTTCGCTTGATGACAAACCTGTGTATATTGTGTAAATATTTTTCTTTTACTGTTTTGGTTTTGATTTTTCCCTTATGCTTATTAGTCTTTGATTTTTGAAATACACATACCTACATTTTGAACTATTCAGACAAAGAAAACAGTAAATTCTTTCTCTGAAATGACTGCTGAAAAATTGTCTAAACATCAATTATAATATACGTCTAAAATTTACAGCCATATTAAGGAAAGACTGTTGTTTGAAAGAAGTTTATTGATTTCAATCTGTAAGTAAAGCCTGTCACTATCATCCATTATCTTCTTACGCTGTCCCTGTTCCTTAAGGGAATAAATCAGAAGATGTCTCCCTTCTTTCGAAGGTCAGTTTTGTAAACAAACCATCTCTGAATTTTAATGAAGGACAACTTAAAAAATTCTTTCAAGTTCTGTAAAAATATGTCCAAAATATTATAATTTTCAGCGTCACCCCGCTCAATTATATATCTTTATAAATTAAATAAATCATAAAAGAGTTGTGGGAAGTGCTTGTAAACCCGTCGGGATGCTGAACAGGTTTGTTGGCAGCGGGTAAATGCATGCATGACGCCAAGACAACTTCGCTAGGGTACTGAACAGGCCCGCTGGCAGCGAAGCAATGTTGGGTATATGAAAATTTGCAAATATGGAATCTCTTGACCTTAAAATGTCCTTTATTCTGATCTGGAACTTCTTGGTAGGATACAGATGTCAGAGTGGGTTAAATGGAAACCCTGTCAAGGCTATGGACGCCTGCTGGCAGCAGGGGATTTGTCAACAGTATTGGAGATTTATCTTTAATATCATGACTCGCTTGTCTTAAGATTGTTATCAGTTTTAATCTTTTAAGCACAGCTGGAATATTTGATTAATGATGATGTTTAAACAATTTTTTGGTTGTTTTTGAGTTAGAATTATTCTCATTATCATAATCTGGATTTTTTCTTTTGGAAGAGATAACTACTTCTACCAGTGTGTCTCCATTGTTGGCATCCATTTTGCATTTTTATCTTTTCCTTACAAGCTGCCTACACAAGGGTTTTGAACCCTCAATAATCGTTGCAAATCTTTAAAACAAAACAACCCTATTATCTTGCGCATTCACACACCTGCCTTTTGTTTTCATTTTCATGACTGCAAGCGTAAAAACCTCGAGTCACAAGTCATGTCAATGGCATTAAAATCATCACTGGATTATTATGAATACTCTTGTTCATGTGGTCATTTCTCTTCTAACTCAATACTGGTCATAAATGTGTCAAAACACCAAACCTTTATTCACTTTGCATTTTTTTGTTGATATGGTTTCAATTTGTAGGTGTTAGGACCCTACAATGCACCTTTTTGCTCACATCTTTTGCTACCATTACACCCTTGTTTCACTCACATTTAAACTCACATTATCACCTTACCCTATCGTTCCAAAGGTATACAACGTCTCTTCTCTTTACTATATGTTTAATCTGTTTTGCATATAATTTTACATTACTCTCGTACTTAACCATTGATCAAAAATGTATAAGTGCTGAAACAGTTCAAACTGCATATTAGCATTGAGGCCTGTTGCTGAAACAGTCAAAGCACGCAAACCCTATGACTGAAACAGTCTGTGGACTACGATGCTGAAACAACAACTCACATAGAAGAAGTTGTTACACACTTCATGGTCTACGATGCTGAAACAAAAACTCACACAAAAGAAGCTGCTACACTCTCCGTGGTCAACGATGCTGAAACAACAACTCACACAGAAGAAGTTGTTACACAGTCCATGGTCTACGATGCTGAAACAACACTCACATAGAAGAATTCGTTACACCCTCCATGGTCAACGATGCTAAAACAACAACACAAAACTATTACATTGACCACAACAACTGCACCTTGAGCTAGCATTAACCATCGTTGCTGCCTAAGACCAAGTTGCTGAAACAGTCAGAACGCAAATCCCATGGCTGAAACAACCCGCGATTTGTGATGCTGAAACAACATACAACAACAGTAACAAGAAGACAAATAAAGAAGCTATTACTCCAGCTGCAACAACAACACCTCACTCAACACTTGTAATAGCATTATGTTATGGGAGACTAGGATACCCTATTCTAGTATAGAAATCAGATCTGACTAGGAATAGGATTGAGATGTGCAAATGTAATTGGATGATCAAATTGTATCGAGGGGATTCTCCTCTTTAAATAAGAGGAAATCACCATTAGAGGGGCATCTTCTGAACTAAGAAAGGATTTATAGAGAGGGACATGTTTTACTTCAGATTGTAATGTAACACAATTAACAGATGAATAAAAGACTTTTCTGAGCATTTCTCTCTAGTTCCTTTCATTTCAGGGGAATCTTGTGAGAAGGGAGGACCCACCTTCTTCACAAGATTCACCCGTTAGCTTTGTAGTGTGTTAGTGTCATTTCTATTCATGCCTTGATTAAATTCTGTTTTGTTGAAACACTACTTTACTGAACTCTGTTTTGCTGAAACTCTGATTTACTGGTTGTTACATTGTTTTCATATGATTCATGCTTGGGCAAGTGTTAATCATTCTAGTTAGCATTCTTGTTTGGCGAATTTATGAAAGTGTGATAATCAGGGATAGGTGCTGAATATTCCTGCTTGGGGAATAGGGTCCTTTTCTCTATTAAAAGATAGATAGCCTTCAGTGTGTGTCAATCATTTCAATTAGAAATGAGTTTATGAAAGTGTGATGACCAGAAACAGGTGCTGAAGATTCTTGCCTGGGGAATAGGGTCCTGTTCTCTGTTAGAGATAGTTAGCCTTTAGTGTGTGTCAATTATTTCAGTTAAGAAATGAGTTCATGAAGTGTGATGATCAGAAACAAGTGCTGAAGATTCCTGCTTGGGGAATAGGGTCCTTCTCTCTGTTACAAGATACTTGGTCTTTCCTGTTGCAACATCTTGTTGTTATTTTAAATGTAATCCAAGATTATTTAATTAATCATTTCTTTAAACTTTGAACTCTGCAATAGGTAGGTTGCTTTCCTGTAATTCAAGTTAGAACTTCAGTTTGTTCAAGGCAACATGTGATTAATATATTTTTACTACAACTCTAGGTTGCTTTTGAGATTGAGCATATATAGTGTGTGATTACCTTTGAAATAAATAGACTTCCCTGGGTTGAAAATTTATGTAGCACTTGATTGTTTAATTAAATAAGCAATTATAGTGACCAACAGTAGGTTCACCATGCAATGATTTTTGGTGTCTTTGATTAAATCCTTGGTGTAATGATTTCATAGAACACATACATTTTATGATCAAGTCCTTGGTGCTATATTTGAAATGTGATTTTGTTTTAAATCATAAAAATGCTATTGTTTGTTCAAACATTCGGATCGACTTGTCATGGTTTTCAATGGTTATTTGTTTGGCATGTCGTTTACATTGTTTTTGACACACACCAATAGTGATTTGAATCACCAAAGCGTTGTCAATTGTACATGTAAAAATGAATGTTTTGCATGGTTTTATTTCACTCCACCACCCTCGCACGCATAAGCATTAATGTTTTCCTTGCACCTCGAGCTACCTCTGCTAGTTTTGAGAAAACTCTAGGAATTGGTCCTGTGTCTACCCCGTCCAACCCCCTCATCGGTTACCTTGTTGACCGTGTGATCCCGGGTATGGCCCCTGTAGTGTGCATAGAACCTAATGGCATCAAAACGCTGCTGTTATTTGACAATTCTCGTGAGGACCTGGAGAGTAATGGCTGGTTAGTGTTCATACAAAAATTCGAGGGTTTCAACCTCGTGGTCGCTCAGCAGTTTGCCCTCACATTTGATGGATACAGGGCCAAAGTTGGGGATATCCAACTTGAATTGAACGAGGAATTCCTCAGCTCAGCTACGGGTTTGCCAGCTAAAGGGCAGATGTGGTTTAATAATTTGAAGGTGGATGAAGTGCCATGGCCGCTCCTATTTACCTCAAGAAAAATTATCAGTTGTGATAAAGGTATGCCAGTCATGGCCCTTAAGTCTCGATGGTATGATTTATTGGCCATTATTAAGAAATTTGTTACTTGCGAAGGTAGATATGGTTTAGTGTTTCTTTACCATCTCTGGCTGCTTATGAATTTCATAGATTTCCCTTTGAATATGCCTCACTACCTCCTACACAGTCTGTATAAAATGGCTAAATGATTTAAGAGAGAAAAGGCTGACCCCAACCTCTTCCATCACTATTTGATCAAAATCATTATTGTTCATCATTTGAGGCTGAGTGGTGACTGTTGGCAAGCTTTCCTATTAAGGAATAGCTTTTCTACTCCTGAATGTGTTCAAGTGGATAAGACCGTGGTCACTGAAACCCTTGTCGGGCCTATCGTGCCACCTCCTACACTATTACCTGTTGTCGAACCCTTGACCTACCCCAGCGTTGACCTACCCGACACCCTGCATGACCGATGTTTAAAAGATAGTGCTAAGCCTGTTAAGAGGCCTGCAAGAAATAAAGGCAAGAGTAATATAGATGTCAACAACAAAAGTAACAAGTCTACACACTGGGTATCTAGGTGTGCTCGTAACAAGCCCAAACAAAACACAGACCAGAAGCCAATTGTTTTGAGTGAAGACTCGGATTTTGAGATTGAGCGATTTTTGACCGAGGAGTACCCATACTCACACAGCCTTTGTTCTGTTGAACCCTATGACTACGTGTCCAACCTCCCACTATGCCTTAAGGATGACCCTAATTTCCCCGGGATAAAGTTTGACAGTGGAACCCCTGGTAATTTAAAGGATGCTTCACCTGTAGTGACTTGGCCCGATCAACAATAGTGCACTCAATGCAACTCTTGGCTTGAGCGATACTACACATATGTCCCTTTGTTGCAATCCAAAATTAAGTCCTTGGAGGACTGGGTGACTATGTTGTCTAAGGAAAATGATAGACTGCAAGCCAACGATAAGAGGCAAAAGACCACGGGTTCTATCGTGTTCAAAAATGTTGAGGCAACCACTGCCATTGTTAACTCGAAATTATCATGACCGAATCGTATCTCTACAGCCAAGGTATGTTATTTCAACATTGATTTTTAAACGATTTGGTTTGTTTTGAATTAGCATAGCCGATTGTGCTTGCTCTAAATTAGTATAAAATATTTATTGGGTAAATCGAATATAGTTATGTTTTGTTTGAATTTGTTCAAAAATGATTTTGTTAGTTTTGAATTGGCATAAAAGATTTGGTTTGTTTTAGCATGAATGATTTGCTTTTCTCTGAATTAGTAATTAAGGGTTTGTTTGATAGATCACATACATTTCTTTTATCATTGGATTAATTTAAAACGATTTGGTTTGTAAATATGACCAGCTACAGAATCGTGAGATTCTGTATTTAGTCATAAAACTTGGATTTTTGTTGATTTTACAATAAAAACATTATCTAAAATTGTTTACTCTTGCCTATCTACAGGTACACATGAATTTCAATGGGAATTGGATCTGGTGTTGTAGTTTAGAACATGTTTTTTGTTACATAGTTTTGATTTAGGTTGTTAGTCTTAGACAGAAATAGGAATCTGGGAGATTGTTCCCATATTTTTTGCAAACAATTTTGATATTTTCCACAAGGATTGTTTTATCCTGTGGCCTTTATATATTTATTATTTTTTGTAAACAACCCATCATTGTTGGGAGAACAGAGACTATGGACTTATGATTATACAGACTTGAATAGAAGTGGATTTGTTGTACGGCTTTAGCTTCAATTCATCTTACTTTTGTTCAAGTTTTGTGCATAACAATTTGTAATCAAATTATTGACTACTTTAGATATCAAGATTTGTTACAGGTTGATGCATTATGATTTAAATTCTGTCCATATTTGATGTATCTCATTTTACTCACAACAATTACTCTGTTTGAATTTAATGAATAGAAGGTTTATCTTCTTTGTTAAATGAACGGTTATGTACAAATCTTCGCACTGGGATTTATCTAAATGTGATGATCTGTAAACTATAAGATTGTTGTTGTTTTATGTCTTTTTTTTTCTGTCATTTGTATTCAAAGAGCATTGCTGCTTCCCGTTTACGAGAAGCTTGTTGAAAATCTGGTGCGGGTTTCTCCCATCAAACAACTAAATCAAGTACTGTGAACATGACAAATAGGAAGCTCTTCTACAGGTCAGTTTGTTAGTATTATTTAATTAGTTAGTTAATATATAAATTTATTGTAATCTGAACATGTTTCATTGTTCATCTCTATAGTTCAGATTTACAGTTAGGATTGTTATTTTAATTGCTTAACTTAGATAGCTTTCATTTTGTTCCTTTCTCATAAAAATTATAAAAAATAATAAAAAATAATAGCTTCGCTGTCATAAGACATTTTACAAATGATTTTGCAAATTTCGATCAAAATTTGTATTCTGTAAACACTGTACATATGTAATTGAGATTTAATTGTATTGATTGCTGAACATTTAATAAGTAGAATGATTACTCTATATTATTAGTTAGTAAACTGTATATATATTTTAGATTTGTATATAGATTGTTGTAGCTAGTTTTTTAATGTAGATTAGTTTCTTTAGTTTAGTTTTTCTTTCACTTTCCTAGGACTTAGATCGGCCAACGGAGCCGCTAAACCCGTCGGAGTGGATTAATCCAAACGGCTTGGGTTATTTAGACAACCCTGGACCAGATCCACCCCTCCAGTTGACGAGCGGTCAATTTCACCCGTCAATAGAGCCCTAACATGTCACATCACTTACTGCCTTTCAATTTGTGGAGGCACGCATCGACGGTTTGGAGTAACCCTCTTTTCGCCCCACAATTATCCTGATGCTGGTACGTAACCCCTTGGTGAAACCATGGTTTTAATTGCGGGACCGACTTGGGAAATTATCTCCCATGCAACTTGGTTCCCCGCAATGCCTCCTATCCATTGATATCACTCTCCAATGGGATCTGACAGTTGTGACCTTATCCCTTTCTTCCTTTTCATCAGATGACCCTTGTTCATTTGTCCTCCAATCCAATGATCCTGGATCTCTCCTGATCCTATAGTGGTGATCACTTCCAAGTTCGAAGGGGGATGGTCATGATCCTTCAAAACCCTTACAACTGATCTCTAACAATCTATCTCTTGTGTATATTCTGCAACGTCATTCCTTATAAGATTTTAAACTTCACGGTTAGATTTTGATATCGAACCCAAGACTCTGACCGACAGACCCGACCCATACTGGCCCAGTGTTTCAACCAGAATCTCTGATACCAAACTGTAACATCCCCAGCCACCCACAAGTCGGGGCATGCTACCTTCAAGCCCACCCTTGGAATTCTTTCTCTTAACAATACCTTTTTAAAATTTAAGAATGCATAAAAGAAAATACTTTAACGACATGCACAACAATATTCAGCAAGCATGCATAATCTAAGAGCATGCATAATATCCAACAAACATGCATAATAATATCACAATAGAGAGCACTTATCTTTATAAAAATGATACACCAACTAGATGCAGACCAAGGACGTTCCACCCAACTGTAGACACCACTCCTCCAAATATCAACAATAATGTCACCCCCGAGCCAGGGATATGAATCCATAAGGACAGTTCCAGAGTGTACTTGGCTTCCCAACCCATTCATCTCTCAATCTCTCACGGGTTTCCCAGCACCCACAACAATCCAAGTACCCATATCTATTCTACCCAGCTTATACCACCCAATAGAATGGACCTCCACCCTTCTCTTCCATGCAGTCCCTCAGGTAGTCCTTCTCCTTTATTTTGGGGCCTCTAGTACATTTGGTCCAGAATCTCAATGCTGGAACTCTCAAGACTCATAATTGTGAGAAAACAGGGCACATGAAAATGCATCTCAGACATGCAGGCCCCAATTCATGTCTAGATTGCACCAATGACCATTACAACCAACTATCTTGTGGCTAATTCTCAACAAGTCCTTTCCCTTTACCAAGCCAAGATGTAGGTGAGGATGGATCAATGGATGGGTAAGTGAGTGCATGGAAGGGAGTGAGGGAAAGAATGGTACGAATGCAGAAGGGAAGGAGCAAACGAGCCAATGACCAATGACCATCGACCAACGACCAACCCCACAATCAGACCAGGGATGGGTTTAAGTATCTCTCGTGGGGAATCAAGAACCTCTTGGCCTTCCCCAAGAATCTCACATAACCGATCCCATTCCTTAGAAAAAAAGGGTAATTAAAATAGGAATAAACACTTAGCTCCTCAAGCCCTCTCTCTTATGGAATCATAGCCCCCTATAACTCTAGTCCTTGTCCATCTAGAAACCAACCATGTATTTATTATTAATAATGATAAAAAACATTACATGTCTTGGGAACACTGGCCTTTTAATAATTGTTTGGTCACTCTAGCCTCTCAGCATTGTAACAATACATTATTTAAAATGGGGGTTCAAAACCTGGGGTGTTATAGGGTAGAACACTCATGATTGACAGTAGGATATGTAGTGAATTTTCTTAGGTTAAATTACAAAGTATCATTTTGTATATCTATTAATTCATTGAGGAAAAAATCTCATAACACTTTGTATTCTTTATGCAATCTCTAGAGCATTGAACCATGCCTATACCTAGAACCTCTCAAGGTGATTCCTCGAGAAATAGAATAAATATAGATTTCCAGGATTCTTCCGAGGTTGTCGAGGGTGGCAGTGGTTAATGATTGACCAACTATTTCCATTTTGTATCTAGGCTACCATATGGATGTTTTTTTATGTTAGGGAAGTTGTTGTCTCTTTGTATATTGGGCACGCATTACCATTTTGTAAAAAATGTACAATTTAGATGATACACACACACACACACACACACATTTCATGACATATTTTTGATGAATCTCATTGTTTTTGGATTTTATGTTGATGAGTATACACATTCCAAAATGTATGAATTTTATGTGTTTTAATCCCTTAATTTTTTTCTAAAGTGATTATAAATACTTTCATTATGCATTATGGAATATCTCATGGTGGAAAATATTTCTGTGTTATAAATCCATAAGTGATTAATGGTTCTCAAGTAGCATTTCTTACTAATCAACCATGTATCTCTACATCACCGATAAATCATTCCTTCTAAAGTATTTGCATGAATGTTGTAGATATCCATATTCTAACTCACAAAAAACAATACATACTACCTCTTGAATTATCTCCATCTAAATCCAATGACAATCCACACTCAAATAGTGGTAACTTGAAATTATTGTGACCTAAAAAGTGGCATATTACAATAATTTATTATAGAAATAAATTTTCTCATTTGTCTTCTCCATAATTGTAAATCACTTAATAATCTCATCTCAATGTTATGTCAAATTGACTTCCATAACTAGTACTAGAATTACTCAATTATGAAGATGACATAAGATAAAATTCAATTATGCAAGTACACAACATTTGGACAACCAAAAAACTTCATATATATTTAGAATATGAATTACACACATCTACCAATATCTTATCAAGGGTTATTAGAAGTTGTCTCTTCAAACCCTAGCGATGGAAACCATAAGTAACATTAGCCAATAGCTCACTCCATTAGAGATCATAAAAAAAGTAGTATACACAATGGTAAGTCCTTTTTGGAACCTACATTTGTAGCCCACGCGTTTACAAGATCAAATCCCCCTGTCTTCTCGATAACAAGCACATTAGGCAACACTAGGGTTTTCAAATGCCACAAAAACCTAACTTCTTCTCTTACCATAGCTACATGATAAAAGTATTTATTTTCTCCTCTATGTATAATTCCTAGTATTCCTAGTCTCCTTAGGAGAAAACCTTGACTCTAGTATTCTCTTGGCATTCCTTTTAAAATCCTAGTTGTTAGATTCTTAGTTGATTCAATCCATAATTTGACCATTTCCTAGGGCACACACATTATTCCCGATCTATATTATTTTTTGCATGAAATGAGAGTGGATATATAACAAAGAAATGTGAAAAGATATATCAGATACCCAATAATATAACAAAGATATATCAAATATATAACCATAAGAATATAGTTACAGTAATAGACAACTTCTAGTAATGAGCAAAATGTACAAAACTGTAGAAATAGAGAGTGAAAGTCTCGTTAGAATGTTGGAAGCTTATCTATGAGAAGAGATGTGATGGATACGCTCATTTGCATGAAGATGGTGATGTTTACAATGAGGCTCTATATGCATTTTTAACATAAAGAACATCCAAAACCCTAACCCCAGAAGATGAAAAACCAACATGTTTGTGGACCCCATTTTGAGTAGTTTGGTGTATCAACTTCTCGTGGGTCTAACTTTGGTGTACGATCTCTGTTTGGGGAACATGATAGCTCGTTGGAAAGGTATCGATGAGAAACTAAATTTCATAGCATAAATCATACCTTTAGCAATCATTGAGGTGCTTGTTCGAAAAAAAAAAGAATCTTTTAGGCCCTCAAAATGGCCTCGTAAGTTTAGGACCTGAAAAACTACTAAAAATAGAAAATTGCCAAAGAACTCTTTTGAGCCAGTTTGAATAGATGGGTGGCCACCGATATCCAGTTGGATCAATTCCCCTCTTTATATGCATGGAATATAGAAATTCATTTTATTTATGTGTAACTCTTCATAAATGCGGAAAATACTAGTCGATGACTCATTAATGACTCATGTTTGTTTAGATTGTGTAGTGGGTATATGCAAATTTTGTTACATCCATCAATTATTAATAAAATTTATTTAGTATTCCATGATGTCCACTAAACTTATTTATTTTGATAAATAGAATGAGAGAGCTCACATTGAAACAAGATCTTAGAATGGGTATCATTTTCAACCTACAAATAAAGGTTTTGAGGTCATATTTCATGGCACACAATAGAAAGTAATGATATGCAACCAAAATTCCTCTAGGGAGACTTGAAACTATCATTATTTCCCCTTCACCATATATGTGATTTTATTTCCCATTCCTACCCAAGTTTTGGGTTAGAGTACACAAGGACACAAACAACCTTCCCAAACCCAATCCCACAAACTTGTTGATGCCATGTCATTGCCATACCTTTCCATGCCATGCCATTCCCATTCCACTGTCATGCCTTGCCAAACCATTCCATGGCATGCCATTGCCATGTCATTTTCATTTCCACACCATTTCCATGCCTTTCCATGCCATTCCTTGCCAGTCCATGGCATGGCATGCCATGCCATTTCCATGTGATTTCCATGCCAATGTTATTCCTTGTCAATCCATGCCATGAAATTTTGTTGCCATGCCATGCCATTTCCATGCCTTGCCTTGTCATGCCATGTCATTCCATGCCATGTGTTTCCTTTTCATGCCTTTTCATGCCATGCCTTGCATTTCCTTTCCATGCCACGCATTGAATTTCCTTGCCATTCCATGTCTTTCCATGCCATTCCTTGCCTTTACATGCCACATCATTCCTTTCCATGCCTTGGATTTCCTTTACTTTCCATGCCATGACATGCCGTACCATGCCTTTCCTTTGCATTCCATTACATGCCATTCCTTTCATTTTGTTTCCTTTCCATGCCATGAATTTCCTTTCCTTTCCATTCCATGTCTTGAATTTGTTTTTCCTTTCCATGTCATGCCTTTCCTTTCCATGCCATGACTTGCCTTTCCATTCCATGTCCTTCCTTGTCTTCCATTTCCATTCCTTCTCATGATATGCCTTGACATGCCTTGCCTTCCAATTTCATTT
>JASDQU010754640.1:0-12555 GCA_032191745.1 Picea mariana
TAAAGCTAGTCAATAAACAGGTGTTATGGGTAAAATAGTCATAACTTACTCATAGATAATCCAAATGAAGTGGGACAAATTGCATTGGAAAGAGTACTGACTTTAGTTTCATGTGTGTGAGTTTCAAAATCTGATGTTAAATATTGAACGTAGGGAATTCTGTACAAGTTTGGTCTCCTGAATAAACCAGAATTGAACAAAGTCTACCATTCTCTCTATAACTTCTTTTTGGGGAGGATTCAAGGAGTGAAACTTGGAGAAGTTTCAAATAATACATTGAGTAATATTATCTACAAGATCAGAGTATTCCAAGAATTGATGAATTTCAGAAATTGAAGAAGTCTCAGGAAGCATTATCGGGATCTATGTGATGGTTAGTTGATGGTGATGATTTAATGTAAAATTTTATTATCTCTCATATATTATTTGGTGGAAGGAAGGGGAAAGGATGGAGAGTTCAACTCTCTCTTGATATTGGAGGATTGTATCTTCCTCTTGGAGGTTTATCCCTCCCTTTACATTTGGAAGTTGTAGCTACCTTTGGAAGTCATTACTTCCCTTGAACAATAACTATTGATTATTTATCATATATTGTGCATGGTGTATTGTGGTGTATTGGTTTAACTCTTATACTATTGTTCATTGATCATTGGATACAATTGAATGGTTTAATTATAAGTTGAAAAAGGGTTTAAATTGTACTTGATATTGATTCACCCCCCTCTCAGTATCAACACAAAATAAGTGGTCATCCTTATTCCTCAATGATCATTAGTCTCTCAACAAGGTAGGAATGAGTTGAGTTAACTTGGTTTAAACCATTCTACCATTCCCCTACCAAATAAATTTGAATGTTTGAAGGGCATGTGTGAACATGGCATCCTTCTTACCTACTAAAATGTAGTACTTGAAGGGTATGAAGAAGTATGGAACCCTTGGTACTTACTAGAAGGAAGTACTTGAATGAAATGGAGAAGCATGACATATTTGGTATCAATCATAGTTATTATGCATATATGGAAAAACTGTTTGATTAGTATATGCATTTTATTTAAATCGAGAAAGATAAATAAATGCATAAGTAATTGATTGAGAATATAGGTTATTGCAAATTTCATGAAAATAAAAAATAAATTATTTTATTTAAAAGTTATTAGAAAAATGAATGTATTTAGAAATGTGCATGAAATAAAAGAAACATAATTTTAATTAATTCAAAAAATAATTACCAATGTACCAATAAAATAAGGAGAGGAAAAAGGAAAAAATAATTCAAATTTAAATGGATAGTGGAAAAATATACATAGACTTGTGAAATACTAATGAAAGGATTTGATTAAAATAAAGTAGTAATTATATGTGCATCCACTCAAATATGAAAAGGGGAGGAGATCAAGGGAACATCTAAGAGTGAAAAGACATATAAGACTAAAAAAAGTAAGAGTGGTTTTTGGGTGACAAATAATCATTATTTTATATTTTTAAACAAGGAATTAATTGTTCACTTGTGCATGTGAGTGACACATGGGTGGATGAATAATAGGTAGTTAATAATTAAATAAATTACATATTTTAAGGATTTGTGTCTTGAGCCACAAATCCTATGAAAAAAGGCTTGAGCTAGGGACCTCACACACTTTTTCTCCCTAAAGCTAGATGGTTGTCATAATGAAAATTTTTCTATTGGTGAGTTTTTGTCGAGTTCAGTCTATTGGAAAGTGTGATTGAGGTGGGGTTTCCTCATAATCTTGATAGTTGCACTATTTTTTTAATTTCTAGCATTGTACCTTTCATACAACTCTATAGTAGCTCAGTGGTCCCTATGGGAAGGAGAGTACTCATTAGGAATCGATAGGGTGGTCAGTTAATGGAATGCCTGGCAATTGGAAAGATGAAATAAAGAGGAATTTAAGCTCGTAAATCAAAGTTGGACTATTTAAGAATCAATACTAAGATATTCCCACACTTGCATCAACACCTGTTTCTATAGATAACCCAATCACATTGGGCCCTATGGTGTTTTTAGTCATAGGTATTGTGTCCAACCCCAAAAATATTAGTTTCTACTCCCCATTCAACTAAGTCACTAGTTACTATTGTTCCTCATGGTGCTAAAATGGGGGTGGGGGTGGATATTGGCATGGAATAGATAGATCACTCAAGTGAAAGAGTGGAAGGCCTAGGAAACATGGGCCTAATGGAAGTGTGGCATTGACCTTAGATCCATTTTCATCAATTCAAGAATCATGTTCACCTACACATAAGAAAGGTATAGGGAGGTCACTGGGTTTTAGCAAGGAGCAACAATTAACTATCTTGGTAACCCCTTTCACTTCCTTCATATATTTTTTTCATTTGTGTTGAAATTTAAATTTTTGTATACATCCTTATGTCATGGAATATGAACTTCCTTCTATCTCGAAGATTTATCTTTAAATTTTGGTTTTCTGCATTTATTTTTGTTTTTAATATGTATCTTTAAGTAATTTACATTTTATTGTTAAATAATCATCATTTTTGGCCACTATACTTTATGTTTTAAATACTAAAACCCATATATTTGGACCATTTTTTTGTTATCAATGAAGCTATATTTGTCCTAATGGGAATTTCTAGATTGTTGATTTAATTTATTCAATCTTAACTAACTTAAAATTATCAAAGATTATCAAGGGGACTGTTGAGTTTCTCATAAGTGTTGTTACACACAATTATTCATTCTTTTTCTTGTAGCCTAATTTGTCAAAAAAGGTTTTATAGAATATCGTTCCTAGTTGAAACTTCCAATCTAATGTATCTGAAGGTATACAATAGAAGTAGTGAAAACAATTGAAGGCAAGTTCAAATCTAGAGCATCATACGAGATATTGCAGCAGTTGAATCTCAATTTGAGTTTCATTCAATCTATGATGGTGACAATCATAGTTCCTAAATTGTATAATGAAAAAGCATGTTTATGGTAAATATGAATTTCATTGAGAATCAAATGCTCTTCTGCTAGATTTCCATTGAGCTGAATTTATCAAGGCTAGTCTATGCTTTCAAGTTTTCAACAAACTTGGACATAAAAAATACATTGTTGTTACTCGAATTGGTTTAAATAAGGATCCAATACCAAAAAAATAGCATCACAATTAACTAAACACAAAGAGAATTTAAGGCTATCATTACAATGTCTTAGAGTGCATGGTGTAAACAAGGCGGTGGGCATGGTTGTTAGTATGGCATAGATAGAATTGCTCAAGCAAAAGAGGGGAATTCCTAGGAAATATGGGCTTGATGGATGTATGACACTGTCCTTAACTCCATTTTCATTAGTTCAAGGATTTGTTTCACCTACATAGAAGAGAAGTAGAGGGATGCCACTAGATTTTGGTAGGAAGCAATGGTTGGCTACACTTAGTAACCCCTTGCACTTCCTCCATAGATTTTTTGATTTGTGTTCAAATTTGAATTTATATGGCCATCAATATGTCATGGTTTATGTACTTCTTTCTATATCTATTAATGTTTGAATATGTTAGGACCAAAATGGAAAACTCAAGAGGATATGAATCCCCCTATGTTTTTATAGAGGTGGTACTCCTCTTTGGCTGAAAAATATATCCTTGAATACTTGGGACTAGGGAGAATGCTATACAACAAAGCCTAGATATTTATTGTTGGGATTTATTCAATAAAATGGTTCTTCAATAACATGATTTGATCTTTATGTGCAGCAAGTTGCTTTTAAAAATAGAAAGGATTGAAGGAGGGATTCAATATCAAAATATATGTGTGCTCAACATCATATATATAACCTTCTCAATCACATACAAATACATCCATATGTTCTTCATTAGAAAAAGGAGAGAAAAGTTTTGATCATCTAAAATAGTTTTAAAATATTATAACAGTTATAACAAAATGGAATTTGATAAGAATACTTCAAACATATCACCCTAAAAAATCTTAAGATCTGAAACATAATTGAATTCATGCCCTAAAGTAATAATTCTTTGTGGAGTTTTATTTATTAAAAATTTTCAACAATATAAAAAATCTCTTACAGTCAAATTCATGGCTATAAATGCTCCATGATCACATGATAAATTTATTTGAATGATACAAGAAGAACACTCAAGAACTCATCCTTGTCCCCAATTCAGAGATTCAAGCATAAAGCTAAGAGAAATGGTGTAGAAAAAGAAAAAGGCTGGACACTATGGAGATTTATCTTCATTGATCAGAAGCTTCACTGCATATGATGTCTGTAACTTCTTATTTTTATCTTATTCCCCTAACCCTCTGATTATTGAACCTGTGATTAAGTCCTTTATTTCCCTTTAAAAATGAGATGTTCTAACTATTTGAGTAGTTAGGGATTTTATTTTCTTGAATTTCTTGTACAATCTTCTTATTGAAACATTTACTTCAATTAATGCCTCATTTAATTGTTTTAAATGAGTTCACATAATCAAAATCCGCATCTTTCAAATGAGTCCCTTTTTGTCCTTTAATAAAAATTTTCATATAAACTTCCATTTTCAAAAAAATAATTAAGTGTCCTTTTAAAAGGAGGACTATAATTTAATTTTATGGATATTATATTCAACGTTTTATCCATGGAAACCAATTTATATGTGATATTCATCATATTATCTTTGTAATGATATAAATTTTATCCAAATCCAACTCTCAGATCTTGTAACATCTTTCTGTTGTGCACACCTGATGTGACTTATTCTTTGAGGACATTTGCATGCAAGTGATCCAGTTCATTATGTGATTGATTGTTTTGCTTATGGATTATGATGATGAGACTGTGAGTTATGATGTTATGTTATGTTATTTATGTATAGGCATGTGTTATTGACTAGTTTCTCTTGAGTGTGTAGGACTCTTGACAGATTGAGGATGCTGATAGTATCCATGGACCTCCTTGGACTCCAGATCGAGTTAGAGAGTGGACTGTATATGGTTTGAGTATTTTTGTTATTGCATATGTGACATATGACGGGTTATATTATGATTTTGTTTATGGATCGATGACATGTTGCGTTGATGGATGCAGGATGATGATTGCTTGCTAATCAGACTCACATTTGGAGTAAAGGAGTCATGCACGACAACTAGAGATATTGAGGGAGAGGTGTGGCAGTAGCCCTGCCACAGCCTACTAGCACTACCATTGTGGCTCGAACTATAGGTTAATGATTACCTATTTCGAGAGATCCACGATGTCGTGAGGGAAGACTGAGACATTTGCTCACGAAGATTCTAAGGGGCACACAATAAGGCAGGTTCCTTATTCCTTAGAGGCCTTTAGTCTCCCACAAGGTTTCCTGATGGAGTATTGACTCCAAGGGTTGGACATCTACCAAAATTAGTCAAAAGGAGAGTGGTACCCTTGGAGCACATAGTTCATCTTGAAGGGCACGTCACATAAATGAAACATGAATAAATGTGAGTGGCACCCTTGGAGCACGTAGTGCGTCTTGAAGGGCGCATCACAATTTTTTTAAACACAAGTGAGTCAATGAACCTAGGTGCCTAGAAAACAATATCTTACTTTGACATGGTCAACCTTAAAATAATTATGTATAAGTAAATTTTATTAATTATAACTTTTCCCTTAAAGATTTGCTAAGCCTAGTTGAAATTAAAACCTAGGTCTAAGTAGGATATGAGGACAAAAATTTAATTAAGCAATCAATAAAGGGGGTATGAAGAAAAATCAAATTTAAAATTTAAAGGAGAAAGAAATTACCTAAAAATTAATTGTTGTTTATGTGCAAAGCTTGTTGAATTAGAACTTAGAAAAAAAGGGGAAATTAATGCTAAAAGGAATGGGGAACATAGAAAGGAATCTAGTTTAAAGAACTTTCCTAAATAAAACTCAACTAAGCTTTAAGAAAGGTTTCATTCAATAAAGGAAATTGAGGGAATAAAGGGACAACAAGGAGCATTTTTAGGAACACTTTTAGGTGGGTGAGGGAAAATTGGTAAATTAATTTAATTAATTAAAATGAATTTCTGGTGCAACTAAGGGATTGGGTGAAAAATGTATAGGGGAGAGTTTTCCTAATTAAAATTTAACAAAAATAATTTAACATGCATTTGGAAATGGTTACTAAGATAAATTTATAAAAGTAATGGCAGAGAAGAGGAATGGATCACAACTGGCAAGCGTAAGGTTATGCTGCCGGATTTTTCTTAATTGATTTTTCTTGTGGGAGTTGGGATACCCAACTCTAATAGAGAGTGGTAGCTCAAGCTTATGAGGCAAGTTGGGAGTTAGCTAATTCTTTGGTTTGTGTGTGTGGCCCCTTTGCGGCTCGAGGGGCTCAGGGGAAGAATAATACCCCTAGCATTGGTTGGGAGGTACTAGTGAGGTCTCAGCGATTAGCAAGCAAGGATTTGAATGGAGCGCAAGCGCGGGACAACAACATTAGATTCTTCGAATTCTCTTACGGTACAGATGTCTAAATTTTGAAATTGTAAAGTAGTTAAATTTTCTATGTGGATTTATACGTAGATGGAAGTGGTATTGGTTTTTCTGGATCTGTGTGTGTGAATTTAATGGTTCCTTTCCCTTTTTATTTTGTTGCATGTACCTTTTCCCAACTATAGATAGCGTTCACATCTGAAACTCCACCTATTGGGGTGTTCAAATCTCTGAGAATGTTTTCCTTTTCCACCTCAGATTCTTCATTTTTTTAATGCCCAGAATGTTCCAACTCGGCTCTGCTATTTGATATGATTCTTTCATGGTTTTTACTGTGCATTTGCAATTTCCCTTGGGTATTATGCCACTTTTACTCCACGTTTTCCCTTCTTGAAAGTGATTTCACCTGTTATTGCTCAACGAAGGAATCCCATAGATTTCCTTACGCTTGATGCACCCATATTTTTAAAGAAAACCCAAGTGTTCCTCTACGATTTGTTTTTCCCAGTGTGGCTCTATGCCCTCACACCCTGATCATTTTTTCTTTTTAGTTTATCTCTGACCCATGTAAATTTGCTCATCCTCTCCCTTCGTTTTGTTGCGTTAAATCTCGTTATTTCCCTGTGATTATGGGAGTTTTCCTCCTCGAAATTTATCCAATTGTTTATCCACCTCTTCATTGTTGACTAACGCCCAGGGAGTTTCCCATTTTGTTTACTCCCCAACATCTTCTCTTATGAGAGATCTTGTGTGTTTCTCTCCTTATCATGTAGAGAAAATTGCCCAGTGATTTCTCTCCTAAACCCAGGCATTTGCATTGATATCCCTTGTGTTTTTATCTCTCTATTCCCATCATTCAACTGATGTCTCTGCATGTCCAATTGGGTGATTTATTTTCATTCCTTTCTCCTTTGCGATGTTGAGGGATGACCAGGTAGAACCCAGATGAAATGTTTCCTCATCTCTGTGTTTTTTCCAACCATAAACCCTCTACGTTTCTTCCTTTGTTCACAAAAATGTTTGGGGCCTTACGTTACCCAAGCATGTAAATCTTATGGATTTTTCAACTGGTTAACTTCTATAAAGGATTGCAACTCTACAATGGCGGTATTTCCCATGTTGTCCTTAGAATACAAACCCATAATTTATTTGAGCATTTATGTTCCGTGTATGTTTAATTTTTGAATTTTTATTTCGAAGTATTTGAATTTGTGGAACGATTTTGGGGCTGCATCTTTAGCTCGACCTTCCTAAGCACCTCTGCATTCATTTATTTTCCCTTCCTTCAAGCTTAACCATTCCCAAATCTATTTGCTTCCTGTAATAGTAAATTTGTTTTTTTCAGAAATAGTTTTGTTTCAAGTTCCAGATCAAGGGTCGGATCAGGTGTCGTAATATGTTCCATATGAAAAACATCTCTCTTGAAATGATGGTGTCATTAACCTATTCGTGTCTAGTTTCCCCTTTTACTTCCAGTTAATTGTTGTATTGATTTCCATCCTTAAAAACAATGGTAACATCGTAGAGTAGAAGGGTGAGTCTAATTTGTTGATTGGCTAGACGTATACATAATCACTCACCTCTTACTTGTCGGTGTCGCTTCTTGACAAACCTTGCAACCATTTATTGTCCCTTCCTCTAAACTACAATTAATAAAAATAATTTTTGTTGCACGAAAAAATAATTTAAATTTTTAAGAATTTAAGTGTCGGATGGAGGACCGGATTAAGTGTCGGATGGAGGACCGGATCAAGTGCTGGATGGAGGATCAGATTAAGTGTCAGATGGAGGACTAGATCAAGTGTCATATGGAGGGTCGAATTGAGGTCTAGAATGAATTCTAGAGATTTATGCACAGCGTATCAAGGGATGGGATAGATTCATGAACTCCTCCTTGTTTCCTTACTATGGATCTGTGTTTTAGCCTCTGAATATTATTATTAATGGTCAATTAAGATTTTCTTCCTAAAATTTTAAACAGATTTATGAGATGTCCTGTGAGTGTTTATTTTTGGTTTAATAAGACTTTTGATTCTTATATTATTGTTTGGTCTCCCTTAGTTCTATTAATTGGTTTAAAGGTCAACATTGGCTTCTTTTTTTTTACTGTAAATGAAGAACATGATCGTTTTTTTAACTATCCTTATATATGGGTATGCAGGTTAGCATATAAATTATCTTATCTAATTCTTAATTATGGGTTGACTTTTTATAGTTCTTGCAATGGAAATGTAAGATAGACTTGGAATCTTTCCACCTTTATCGCTATGATGAACCCCTTAGTTCTTATAAATGGTTATTCCAGCAGTGGGCTTCTTATTAATTGATATTATGATTGACGTTTATTAGTTTTCTAAATTGAATGCTTAAAAAAAGGTAGCATCTAAATTTAACGCAACGCTTAAGAAGATTGATCTTCTTGTGGTTCCTTGCAAATGTATATATATTATTTTAGCCTTTAGATTTCTGATATATATTCTTAGCAGATATTCCTTAATATGAATATGCATAGTTGATTTACACAAGATTTAAATTATTTATGGTTCTTGGGTTAATACTCTTTATGTAAAATCCTCTTACTCATTTACACTCAATGTTGCTGGAAGATTTATTAAGTAGAGTCGAATATTATTTGCACTATGATGAATAATTGATGATTAGATGAGATTGATGAGCTAGTATGGATTGCAGATTATGTTGGGCTATAGGAATTAGACACCTCATTGTTCCTCAAAACATTCGCCAGCCATGAGACCTTAAATGGTTTAAATCAATTGGAACCTAGGATTGAGTGTCACTTATGTGTTCTGGAGGTCCTAACCTTGTAGGGTAGGTTAAACGGGTAGCATACTATTTCAATCGTATGATTATATTAATGAGATGAGAGGAGACATTTATCATTCGTATTGATATGTGTCATCATTTATTGTAGGGATGCAATGATTATGGGATGCTATTTATTCATGTTAATGCATCAATATGTGTATCGTTGTTCATGGCAATAATGTGTCGGATTATGTCGTGAATGATTGATAATGTGTTGAAATTGTTTCATTAATTTATTGGATTATGTGTCAATGGTATAGTTAATAATTGTGATGTATATTTCTAACACAGAATTAAAAGAAAAAAAAATTACGTCATTTTTTTTGTCGTAACGGTGGGGTCGTTATAGATCTCAAGATATGACCTCGTGAAGTCGATATGTCAACCAAATTTATCAGCAAGGCATAAAAATGTTGTTGACTGATATTTTATTTTTTTAGAATCTTTTGGAACTTTTCATATCTCAAAACCTAGCCCATAATCTTATTCATAGAAATACCTTTCCAACACTATAAATTTTTCGTGATTCCGTCACCAGTAGCTCAAGTTATAGCCTCTACAAAATCATGACTCAACATTCGTTCATTAATTTTGATGGGTCATTATGGACCCTTAGATTGTATTTCGATCTCCTTTGTTAAAATTTCAACTTTTTCTTCAAAACTTTATCCCACATGCATTGGGATTTTGAAATCTTCAACATGTATAATACTAAGTGGGTAATACACTTGGTAAGAAATAAAAAGAATCTTATGGAGAGTTATGGGTTGACCCCTTAAGAGATTAATTAAATAATTAATATTTTGTTAAACCCAATCATCTTCCACCCATTCCCAGTCAACACTAATGAGTCATCCAACCAAATGTCTCCACATTTCATCAATAGTAAGTTTCCACATGTCACCAATAAGATCATTCAATGTGTCTTCCAATAATAGTGTGACATGTGTCACTCTCCATGAGTTTCCATGTGGCACCAATAATCAAATGCCATGTCATCCAATTGTGGGATGCCACTTGTAATTTTCTCATTGGATGGCATGTGGAACAATTTAATTGGTTGTTGGTTCTTGGATTTAATTTTAGTTTAATTTTAAAATATGTATAAAATATAAAAAGGAAAGGGATGAGAAGGGGGTAAATAAGGGTATTGTAGGGGGAAGGAATATTTGTAGATGGCATAGGTTAGGGGGTGGGAAATGTATCGAGTGGGTGAGAATATTTGAGGAAGGAAGGTGAGGGGGCGGGGGAGTATGGTCCATCCATCGAACCACCATGAAGTGGAGAGAAATGATTGTTTTGAGGGGGAGAGGTAGGGTAGTTAAAAGGGGAGGGTTTGTAGGTATCACATATGGATGAGTGATGTAAGGTGAGGTGAGGGAGAGGTAGTTTGTAGTCCATTGAGGTTAGGTTGTTGGGTTGGAAAGTGAGGGGGTATGGAGGTATCATGAATCTTACATCCCGAAAAGTAATGAGTCTGCCAACCCACTAAGCATTAAAATAAACTAAGTATGGGGAATAAGTGTGGAGTATGAGGGGTAAGTGTAGTGAAAAAGGAAAATATCCCCAAGATATATACACAAAATATATGGTGGTGCATTCCATGAAATAATATAATAAAATGAACATGTTTCCTAGATAACGTAATTTCAATAAAAAATAGTTTTTTTGCACATTGAAGAAGCACGCTTTCCCTCTTAGACGCAAACCTAGATATCTTGAGCATACGAACTTGGATTTTGAATCCGAAAAATGTGTGATGAATTTGTGACCAAGGGATATGCAACGAACTAAATCTCATTCAAAAAATTTCTTATTTTAATATCATTGTTTTATTATTCCAGGAGTGGGAAAATATAAATGACCATTTTTTTGTCAACAACTGGATCCAACTATGGGACATTGACCTCCTGTGGGTTGTTGAGAACCCATAATATGTAAACCAAATTCCTTCTCCATTGGGATATGGAGTCATATTCAAAATGGATTCTTGTAATTCTTCTTCTTTCATGTAGTTATCTTCAAATTTCAATATAGGGACTTCCTTATTGTGCAAAACTTGAACTTAAGAAACAAAATATGTGTTAGAAAAACAGGATCGCGGAGCAATAAAATAAGATAAATGCAGAAATAAAAAAATAGAAGATATAGAATACAATAGAGACAGAGATATATGGGGTTCACCCAGTGTGGGCTACGTCCACTAGAGAAATTGTCAGGTTCTTCTTTTTTATTATCCAACAAAATGAATGGATACAACCTACAACACACTCGTTGTAACTTCATCATCTTTCTCTCACAGTCTCCTCTTTAAGAATACAATAATCACCCTTATACACATCCATAATACAATTCCCTCATAAAAGAGGGTTGTCTTCTAGGGAAAAAAACCATAACATGACTTCTACCATCAGATCTGTGACCTTATAATGAATGGTCAAGATTCACTACGAAATTTCAATAGTTTACAAGGAAATTTCTCCCAAAAACATTTCTCTTGGGGGTCCTCCCCCATTCCCCCCAACCAGAGGGGTAGGTCCCCCCTAGACCCCCTTCATTTGGGGGCCATCCCCCGAACCCCCGATAGAAGGGGGATAGGAATACCTGCGTATAAATCAAGGAGATAATCAAGCTCCATAACCAACAATATGTACATACATGATATACCTACCCTATCTTACTTGGAAGAAAGGGGAAACTTAGGTATAGGTAGATTTCCAATGGAGTCATTCAAGCATACAACTGATCTTTGGAATGAACTCCAAAATTGTGAAACATATTGATACTTGTACCAATGATTCAGGGGCACTCTTAATGTATATTAGAGAAACATTAAGCCAGATGCACTCAAAATATGATTTCATTTCTTGGCCCACAATTCTTTGAAACCCTGATTTAATGAAATTAATTCTTTAATGAAATTAATTCTTGGTTGCTCAAGAATATTATTGTATTTGATTGGATGAGGAATTTCCAATCTTAGAGTACATTCATCTTTTTTCTTATCTCCAACCACTTCCAAGGTTCTTGATTCATCGACAATGTCTTGAAAAGACTCTTCCTTCATGTAATGACAATCTTGATCATCATTCTTCTCAAGATTCATTTATTTCACCAATTTGTCTTGCTGCAAGTGATCTTACAACTTTTCATCATCTGTTGTAAGGAAAAAATATTCTTGTAAATTTGATGGAGGCTCTTTTATTTCATTCTCAAATTTGTTGCTTGAAATATATTCACATGGAGTATATAGGAGTATGAAATTGTCTTCTTGCAAATTGGAATTTTCATCTTCATCTTCA
>JASDQU010754640.1:12655-39279 GCA_032191745.1 Picea mariana
AACTTTTCATCATCTGTTGTAAGGAAAAAATATTCTTGTAAATTTGATGGAGGCTCTTTTATTTCATTCTCAAATTTGTTGCTTGAAATATATTCACATGGAGTATATAGGAGTATGAAATTGTCTTCTTGCAAATTGGAATTTTCATCTTCATCTTCAACAATATGACTTGACTCAAAGAATTCCTCCAATCTTTGATTAGATTCTTCTTCAAAATTAGTCACTTCATTATCTTACATACATATGAGAGATCATGGGTGGGAAAATTTTTCAAGAAATAAATCTTCTAATATGTCCCAACTCGTAATGGTACCAGGCGGAAATAAGTGGGACCATTCAAGAGAATTCCCACACAGAATTTCTAAAAATAGTCATCATATAATATTGTCTTCAGTAATATTAAAAATTTGACATACACAATTGAATCCATACAAATGTTTCTCTGCATCCTCCAAAGTATTTTCAAACAATATAGAAAAGTTTTCCATTGGATCATTGGGCATTTGAAAATATACTTCTAAAATATTTAAAGGGGTTCTATGAAATCATCTCCTTCTTTGGATAATTCTTTGTTTTGTTGAGTCTTGTAAAGCCATTGATGGGTTTAAAGGAGCATCATGACACGAAAGAAACTCCTTTGAGAAGTCATAATAGACATCTTGATATTTTTGAATGTTTCCAATGGAGTTTTCAAGGAGTTTATTCTCTCAAATATTTTCTACTTCTTGGCTCTTTTTGAGGTCATTGCAACATGTTTCAATAATATTTTTATAAATCTCATGCATCTAGAGAAAGAAACAATATTCTTGAATATTCTCTTCAAAACTTTGAACCATGGAGACTTTGGTTCCTCAATTGATCTGAGGTAGGGCCTCAAATATCTTGAAAATAAATGGTTCCCCAATATGGTTGCAAAACATGTTAGCGTCTCAATCTATTAGGATCGAAATGAAAACCTCATAAGGATATCAATCCCCCTGCATTTTTATAGATGTGGTACTCCTCTTTGGCTAAAATATATATCCTTGAATACTTGGGACTAGGGAGAATTCTAAACAACAAGCCCTCAATATTTTTTTCTTGAATTTATTCAATAAAATGGTTCTTCAATAACCTGATATGATCTTTATGTGCAAAAAGTTTATTTTAAAAATAGAAAAGATAAAAGGAGGGCTTCAATATCAGAATATCTTTGTGCTCAACATCATATATATAACCTTCTTAATCACATTCAAATACATCCATATATTCTTCATGAGAAATAGGAGAGAAACATTTTGATCATCTCAAAGAATTTTAAAATATTATAACAGTTATAACATAAGAGAATTTGATAAGAATACTTCAAACATCTTACCCTCAAAAATCCCAAGATCTAAAACATAATAAAAATCATGCCTCTGAGTAATTCTTTGTGGAGTTTTACTTATGAAATATTTTAAGCAATATACAAAATTGATTATAGTCAAATTCATGGTTGTAAATGCTCCATGATCACATAAGAAATGTCTTTGATGAATACAAGAAGAACACTCAGGAACTCATCCTTGTGCCCAATTCAAAGATTTCTCGCATAAAGCTATGAGAAATGGTGTAGAAGAAGAAAAATAGTGGAGAATATGGAGATTTATCTTCGTTGATCAGAAGCTTCATTGCATATGATGTCTATACCTTCTTATTATGGTATTCTTCCCTTGCCTCTCTGATTATTGAACCTCTAATGAATCCCTTTCTTTTCCTTTAAAAATCAGATCTTCTAACTACTTAAGTAGTTAGGGATTTTATTTTCTTGAATTTCTCATACAATCTTATTATTGAAAAATTTAATTTAATTAATTCCTCATTTAAGTGTTTTAAATAAGTTCACATAATTAACATCTGCATATTTCAAATGGGTCCCTTTTGCACCATTAGTCACACCCACTTAAGATTTAGATTACATGTTTCATGCTAAGCATCTCCTTAAATAACTCAATTCACTAATAAATATAATTTTACTTTAATGAATTCCTTCTAACTAAAGTAAACTCAAGACTATAATATTTTTGACTACTTCCACATGAAAAACACATGTCGATTTGGAAGTACATGTCTGATGCTACCCAAACATCAACAATTTCTCTCTCATTTTTTAACAACTTTATGTTGTAAATACTAAAACCCATATATTTGGACGTTTTTCTGTTAAAAATGCAACTACATTTGTCCAATGGGAATTCCAAATTGTCATTTTCATTAATTTAATATTGACAAACTTGAAGTTGTTGGGGAATTGTTGAGTTTCTTATAAGTGTCGTTGCATGCAATTATTGATTATTTTTCTTGTAGCCTAATTTTTTTAAGAAGGTTGCTTAAAACAGTGTTCCTAATTGAAACTTCCAATCTAGCACATATGAAGGTATACAGTATAAGTAGTGAAACCAATTGAAGGAAAGTTCAAATATAGAGTAGCATATGAGATATTGCAACATTTTTCTCTCAATTTGAGTTTCATTCACTCTCTCATGATGACCATCATAGTTATTAAAGTGTATGATGCATGTTTTGGGAGATTTTTTCTAGTGGTAAATATTAACATTTGAATAGTAAGGGAGGTATGATGCTTGAAAACTAATGTTCCTCTTATAATATTTTTTTCTACAAAATCTTGTTTAAAATAAATATGAATTGCATTGAGAATAAAGTGTTATCCTATTAGATTTCCACTGACTTAGATTTTCCAAGGATAGTTTGTTCTTTCAAGATTTCAACAAACTTGGAAATCAAAAATCCAATGCTACTATTTGAAGTGGTCTAAAGAGGGATCCACTGCCAAAACAAGAATATCATAATGATTTGAGATTATTTTCAAAAATAAGAGACAAAGAAAAAACAAATTTCAATCTCTAAAATGTAAGAAAAAGATTAGACAAGAGAAAAATAATGTAATAAAGAGGTGTAAACTATTCTTTACAAGCGATTACTAGGGTGGCTAGAAATGATGCATGCATGAATTATAACCACATCAGTTTATTGATAAGAAAAAAGGTTGACCACTACTAGATAAATAAAATAACACCACTACCTAAAGGTGGATGTCACTCAGGAAATATTGAAAGCTTCTAACTCTATAACTTAAGTGTGGTGAATAGGGAAGACTGGAAAGCGAAGAATCAACTCAGTGTGGGGTTGAACTGAAGCCAAAATTATTAGTATTCTAGGTATATGTTCTAAAATAAGTTTACCTCAACACTTGTGAGGGACCACTTAATGACTCACAAGAACGTAAAGAAAATTAAACTTTTGTGATCATATTAAGAGTTTACAAAATTGTAACACCTGAGGTTTTGAACCCCCATTTTAAATAATGTATTTTTACAATGCTGAGAGGCTAGGGTGCCCAAACAATTATTAAAAGGTCATTGTGCCCAAGACATGTAATGTTTTCTATCATTATTAATAATAAATACATGGATGGTTGCTAGACGGACAAGGACTAGAGTTATAGGGGGCTATGATTCCACAAGAGAAGGGGCTTGAGGGGCTAAGTGTTTATTCCTATGTTAATTACCCTTTTTGCCTAAGAGAGGGGATCGATTATGTGAGCTTCTTAGGGAAGGCTAGGAGGTTCTTAATTCACCATGAAGTTACTTAAACCTGCCTCTAGTATGATGAGGGGTTTCAACTGATGGCTTGTTCATTGATTTTCCTGTACGTTCAATAATTTTTCGTTGATGGCTTGTTCGATGATTTTCTTGCACTTACTCACCCATTCATTGATCCACCCTCATCCACGTCTTGGCTTGGGAAAGGGAACCGAACTGCTGAAGATTAGCCATGGGATAGTTGGTTGTAATGGTTGTTGGTGCAATCCAGCCATATCTTGGGGCCTGCATGTCTGAGATACATTTGCTTGTGCCCTATTTTGCTCACAAATCTGAGTCCTAAGAGTCCCAGGATTGAGATTATGGACCAACTATGCTAGATGCCTTGAAAAAAAGAGAAGGACTACTTGAGGGACTACGTGGCAGAGAAGGGTGGAGGTCTATTCTCTTGGGTGGTACAGGCTGGGTGGAAGAGAGTTGGGTACTTGGATTATTGTGGGTGTTGGGAAACCTATGAGAGCTTGAGAGCTGACTAGTTTGGGAACCCAAGTACACTCTGGAACCATCCTTGTGGATTCATAACCCTGGCTCGGGGGTGAAACTACTGTTGAGATTTGGAGCAGTGGTGTCTATGGTTGGGTGGAATGTCCTTGGTCTGCAGCCAGTTGGTGTCGCCTTTTTATAAAGATAAGTGCTCTTTGTTGTGATATTATTATCTGTGTATGGATGCATTCCACTGTGTATTTTAATTATCATTTAAATAAATCTTAGATTATGCATGTTTGTTGGATATTTTTGTGCATGTCGCTAAATCTTGTATCTTATGTGTTCTTATTAATTAAAGAAGGTATCGGTAAGTGTAAAAATTCCAAGGGTGGGCTTGTAGGTAGCATGCCCTGACCTATGCGTGGATGGGTATGTTATAGTTTGGTATCAAAGACTCTAGTTGAAAAATCAATCCAGGTTTTTTGGTCAAAGTCTCGTGGTCTAGATCAAACTCTGACGACGAAGTTGAAAATCTCAGGAGGAATGGTGTTGCAGAATATATTTAGGAGTTAGATCATCAAAGATCTGTTGTAAGGGGTTCGAAGGATCGTGACCGTCTCCCTTCGAATTTAAGAGCGATCACCACTGTAGGATCAGGAGAGATCTAGGATCATTGGATCAGAGGACATGAGAACAAGGGTTGTCCAATGAAAAGGAAGAAAGGGCTAAGGTCAAAACTGTCAGATCCCATTGGAGAGTGAGATCAACGGACATGAGGCATTGCGGGGAACCAAGTTGCACAGGAGATAATTTCCCAAGGTGGTCCTGCAATCCAAACTACAGTTTCACCAAGGGGTTACATGTCAACATAAGGAAAATTGTGGGGTGAAAAGTGGGTTACTCCAAAACATTGATGCGTACCCCCGCAAATTGAAAGGCATGTAGTGATGTGACATGTTAGTACTCGAGCGATGAACCTCCAAAGATCAGAAGTAGTCGGGGACCATTGATCCATAGGAAGACATGCATCAACCGATCGTGTGCTCTGGGTGAAATAACTCCAAGAAATGGTGAGCACGAAGATGTTGAGAATTGAGATTTCTGAAGCCCAGTGAGCCGAAGTGAATCTTAGTCATCCAATACAGGAGGACATGCAGCAGAAATCTGCTCACTTAATGGAAAAGCGAAGGTTGAAAGTTGAGATTTCCAAAATCCGAAGACCCGAAGAAATTGTAGATGTCAATCCATGGGAGACACACATCAGTAGATCGCAAGCTTCAGATAAAAACATTTCAGAAAAAGTTGAGGTTTGAGTTTTTCGAAGTTCGAAGGCCCGAAGGAATGGAAGTCGTTGATCCTTGTAGCAGCAACTTCTGAAGTCTCGAAGTCCGGGGTTAATATGGGTCATCCAATAAGGGATACACATGGAGAAAGTTTGGCTGGTTCGGGAAATTAGAGTTCGGGAGAATTGGAAGTGTGTCAGTATGGAAACTCCCAAAGTCTCAAAGCCTGAAAAGACAAAGTGATGGGGCACGATGATGACAACTAGAGGTGATGTGGATCCTGGAATTCCCGAAGTAACGTGGCTAGCAGATGTAACTTGGGATGACGTGGACACATGGGATGTGTGCCACATGTTAGTAAGTTTTGAGCATATGGAGTATTGAAATGTCAGTTAGAACGTGACATGTGTCACCTACTCGATTGGGCCATGTGTCTGCTTCCACTATTTCACCATGTGGCGACAGATCGTGCAATCCAAAGACTGGGTACTCCAGTGGGGAAGGATGTGACAGGTTTCATTAGGTCGAAAAATCATGAAGGCCTGAAGGCTAAAGCACATATCGAACATTTATTCCAGAAGACAAATGTCAAAGGATTGTCGACTTCAAGTAAAATCACTCTGGGAGAATGTGCAGGAGGAAAGTTTGAAACTTCTGAAGCCCGAAGAGCC
This sequence comes from Picea mariana, assembly GCA_032191745.1. Classification (NCBI taxonomy): domain Eukaryota; kingdom Viridiplantae; phylum Streptophyta; class Pinopsida; order Pinales; family Pinaceae; genus Picea; species Picea mariana. The sequence continues at coordinate 18,680 of JASDQU010754640.1, forward strand.
GAAGTGATTCAAAGCCACTAATTTGTGGGAGGACACCCGTCGAAAGATCATGAACTCTAGGTAAAATCATTCCGGGAGGAGGCAAGCGAGGAAAGTTGAGACTCCCGAAGCACGGAGTCCGGAAGTGGATCTCGATCGTTGATCATGAAAGAGGACGAGGACCATTGATCCAGTGCTGGATGAAAGTTTCGAAGTCCCGAAGCTCTGGAAAAGCACTTTTTCATCTAAGTGAAAAGTCATGGCCGTGGTCATATGAAGATTGAGAGCTGAGGGAAGGACGGCTAAGGGCTGAATTGGTGGTCTTTGAGACAGAAAAGTGTTAAGGAAGGATTTAGCCGCGGTTTCTAGTCGTGGTCACCTGGGAGGGTGGTTTGAAGGAAGCGCCTATATAGGATGAAATTATGTGTCAGCCAAGGATAACAGGACACTGTTATTTTTGAAGAATGGGGATATTATCTCCATGAACAAGAAAAAGAAAGAGACATGTAGCATGGTTTGGATTTTTTTTTTATTATATGCATAATTATAACAAAATGGTCACTTACACATTTTGTAGAATTAAGGGGTTTAAACACATCAACTCAAGATGTGTATTGAGGAAATGGAAGAAGGCGAGGGAGCCTCTAGTCATGATAAGGAGGTCGAAGGCCAAAATACCAGAGTTGGTAATGCAGAGACAGAGTCCAATGGATGCAAGGGAAAAGGAGAGCAGCAAACGTTAATAGAAATAGTAAGAAGCCTGAAGATGGAAGTGCAGAGATACAAAGTAGACAATGAGAGACTGATGAGATAGAAAAGTCAAATAAATGCTCAAGTGTTGCAGAGCTTAAATCAGTTGTAGAGACAAACGAAGAAGGGATCAAACTCAAGACAAGAGGAGGAAGGCAGGTGCCATGAAATAAGGGATGATCGTGGAAGAGTTGGTTATTCTAGAAGTGCTAGAAGAGCTCATGGACACCACTCACCTCCTTACTCAGAAAGAAATTTTTATGCATCAGATGATCCCATAAGCAGTCTAGAGGTGTCTCCTATCAGACACCAAAGAAGGAAACAAGAGGTAGATAGTTTGCAAGGAGAGCTGAGGAATCTCAATCCACCTTCCTTTGAGGGTGAAATAGAAATGGAAGATGATGTCGAAGCATGGTTTATTGGGCTTAGGAGATATTTTCAGTTGCATTACTATTCATAAAATCTGGAAGCCAGGATTGCCACCTACCATTTACACGGGAAAGCTACAATGTGGTGGGAACAACTCAAGCAAGTAGATCACATTAATGAGAGTAGGATAGCTTGGAAGCAGTTCAAGAAGTACTTCCATAAGGATTACCTCTCAGAGCACTTCTATGATAGGAAAATGCAGGAGTTCTGGACTCAGGTTGGGAAGCATGACTATGGAAGAGTACGAGAAGAAGTTCTTGGGATTGTTAAAGTATGTCAGGTTCATTGGTGATGAGAAAGTGAAAATACAAATATTTCTAAGTGGATTTCTAGCCTTTTATAAAGAAAAGATCAAGTATGATGAGCCCATGACCTTGACTGAAGCTATCAATAAGGCTAAATACCTGTATGAGCAAGGCCAGGGAAGAGAATTTCTGCAGAAATCTTGGAAGGACAAGAAAAATGTGAAGTCCTATCAGAGGAGGAAAGGATTCAAACCTTCCTTCAATAGGAATGATCCTAATAGAAATCATCAAGATCGATATGTTAAGGGATATTTCAAGAAGGAAGATTACTTGGGAAAAAAGGGAAGACCACCAATCCAATGCTTGGGTGCAAGGAAGATCACCTGTACAAGGATTACCCAGATAGAAAGGACAGAGTGAATATTGTGCACAACCTCCAAGAAGCTGCAACAGTCGAAGATATGGGAAGAATCTATGCATCTTTAAATGATCGACAAGCAGAGTACCAGTCCAATATGATCAAGGTGGAAGGTAAGATCATAAATTAGCCTGTTGCTATTTTGATTGATTCAGGAGCAAGTCATTGTTACATTAATCCTAAGATAGTGGATAGATTACATTTGGAGAAAAGTGAACTTGGAAAAGCAAGTTTGGTTCAGTTAGCCACTGGAACCAAAAGAAGAATCCATGACATGGTCAGAAGTTATTCCATAAGTCTTAATGGCGTGAATACTAGTATTGATCTAAATATCATACTATTGGGGTCTTATGATATTCTGATTGGAATGAATTGGTTGGACAAGCATCATGTTGTCCTAGATTTTCATTACAAGATATTTACATGTCTTGGTGGAAATGGAAAATAGAGCATTGTGAAAGGAGTTCCAAGACCCATCTCTATAATGGATATTCTAGACTTATAGATAAAAATATATTTTAGGAAAGGATGTCAATTGTATGCAGCTCATGTGGAAGATCCATATAATACAAAAGGGCCAAGCCTTGAAGATTTCTCGGTACTATAGGAATTTCAATATGTATTCCAGGAAATACCCAGATTGCCACCAAGAAGGGAGATACATTTATCAATTGATTTAGTGCCAGGAGATGCCCCGATGTCAAAAACACCTTATAGAATGAGCACACCAGAGTTAAAAGAATTACAAATGCAGTTGGAGGAATTGTTGAAGAAAGGGTACATACGTCCAAGTGTTTCACCTTGGGGAGCACCGATACTTTTTGTCAAAAATAAGGATGGAACCTTGAGGTTGTGTATTGACTTCTGATAGCTGAACAAGTACACTATAAAGAACAAGTATCCTCTACCCTGAATTTATGACCTCTTTGATTAGCTAAGAGGAGCAAAGATATTCTCAAATATTGACTTGAGGGCAGGATACCATCAAGTAAGAATCAAGGAAGAAGACATTCACAAGAGAACCTTTAGGACCAGGTATGGCCATTATGAATTTGTAGTGGTTCCATTTGGACTGACCAATGCACCAAGTGTATTCATGTTCTTAATGAATGACATATTCAGAAATTATTTGGACAAGTTTGTCATAGTATTCCTGGATGACATACTTATCTATTCTAAGTCTAAAGAGGAGCATGAACATCACTTAAGACGGGTATTGCAATTACTGAGAGAACATCATTTGTATGCCAAGTTGAGTAAGTGTTCTTTCTATCAAAAGAAGACCCATTACTTGGGACACATTATTTCAAAGCAGGGCATAGCAGTAGACCCAGAGAAGATCGAAGCCATTAGAGGATGGCCAACATCCATAAATGTGTCAGACGTCAGATATTTTATGGCATTAGATGGATACTACAAAAGGTTCATAGTAGGGTTCTCTAAGATTTCTCATCCCATAACTTCTTTGCAAAAGAAGGGAACTAAATTTGAATGGACACTCAAGTGTGAACATAATTATAATCTCTTGAAGGAATTACTTACTAGTGCACCTATGTTAAAGATTGCTAACCCAAATGAAAGTTTTGTGGTATGTACAAATGCATGTTAGGAAGGAATTGGGGGATTCCTCATGCAAAATGGACATGNTTAAGGAACATGAGAGGAACTATGCCACGCATGACTTGGAACTTGTTTCCATTGTTCACACCTTGAGGATGTGGAGGCATTATCTCATGGGGAATAAATTCGAATTAAGGACAGACCACATTAGCCTAGAGTATATTTTTGAACATCCGGCCTTGAATGTCAAACAAACAAGATGGCTGGAATTTTTAAGTGAATATGACTTTGATATCAAGCATATAAAAGGAAAGGAGAATAAAGTTGTTGATGCACTTAGTAGAAGAGTGCATCTCATGCATTCTAATGTTGTCAGTATGCATCAATCAAACTTGAAGAGAAGAATTTTAGATGGTCTTGTTATAGATCAACATTACCTACATGTAAAGGAAAACTTACAGCAAGGAAATGTACAATAGAAAATAGAGTATGAGATAAGGGAAGCCGGATTACTCATGCATAAAAATACAATCTATGTTCCTAGCTCTAGAGAACTGAGGAATTTGGTACTGAAGGAAATGCATGATGTTTCTTATGTTGGACATCCTGGTTACTAGAAAACAATTACAGTAGTAAAAAGCCAGTTCTTTTGGCCGGGAATGGAGAAGGATGTTGTTGATTACATCGCTCGAAGTATGGAATGTCACAAGGTGAAGGCTGAGCATAGGCACCCAACGGGTTTGCTGCAGCCATTGCCAATCCCAGAGAAGAAATGGGAAGTGATCACCATGGATTTCATCACAGGATTGTGCCAGAACGAATACGCAACATGATTCAATCATGGTGGTGGTTGAAAATTTAACAAAGGCTGCTCATTTTGTGCCTATGAAGACAATGCATACAATGGCTAATATTGTAGAAATTTTCATGAAGGAAGTTGCTAGGTTACATGGGATAGCTAGGAAAATCATCTCAGATAGAGATACGAAGTTTACCTCCAATTTCCGGAGGGGATTGTTTAAAGGATTTGGCACAAATCTAAACTTTAGCACAACATATCATCCCCAGATGGATGGGAAAACATAGAGAGTCAATCGAATAATTGAAGATATGATGAGAATGTATGTGATGGATAAGCAATCTAAGTGGAAAGATTACTTACACTTGGTTGAGTTTTCATATAATAATGGGTATCAAGATTCATTAAGAATGAGCCCATTTGAAGTCTTGTATGGTAGGAAATGTGATACTCCAGTAAGTTGGGAAAACCCAGCAGATAGAGTGGTACTTGGTTCAGAGTTGCTTAAGGACATGAAAGACCAGGTGGTTAAAATCAAGCAGAATTTAAAGGCAGCTCAGGATAGATAGATGTTTTATGTAGACAAGAACATGATAGCTAGAGAATTTAAAGTAGGGGAGCATGTACTTTTGAAAGTGAATCCTAAGAAGATCTCTTTGAAATTGGGTAGTTGTACAAAGATGGCAGCCCGATTTTGTGGTCCATTTGAAATATTGGACAGAATAGGGCGAGTTGCATACATGCTTTCATTGCCTGCTTCCATGAATGTGCATAATGTATTTCATGTATCTTTACTAAAGAAATATGTACATGACCCTAACCATGTTATTGATTGGCATCTAATTCAGGTAGAGATGGAGGGATATTTTTAGGTTCAGCCAGTGTGGGTATTGGACAAAAAAGTCAAAATGCTCCGAAATCGAGTGATAGAGATGGTAAAAGTTCAGTGGACCTGCTACGGTCCTGAATATGCTACCTAGGAGCATGAAGATGCCATGCGGGCAGAGCACCCACAACGTTTTGAAATATTTGAGATTTTGATCTCTATTTTGTATATGCACTAAGGACAGTGCCAAAATAAGGGAGAGGGGATGTAACACCCTAGGTTTTAAACCCCCATTTTAAATAATATATTGTTACAATGCTGAGAGGTTAGGGTGCTCAAACAATTATTAAAAGGCCAGTGTGCCCAAGACATGTAATGTTTTCTATCATTATTAATAATAAAATACATGGTTAGTTGTTACACAGACAAGGACTAGAGTTATAGGGGGATATGATTCCACAAGAGAGGGGGCTTGAGGGGATAAGTGTTTATTCCTATGTTAATTAACTTTTTTTCCTAAGGGAGGGGATCGATTATGTGAGCTTCTTGGGGAAGGACAAGAGGTTCTTGATTCCCCACGAAGTTACTTAAACCCGCCTGTGGTCTGATGGGGGTGTTCGACTGATGGATTGTTCGCTGATTTTCCTATACGTTCATTCATTTTTCCCTCATGCACTTTCATGCACTCACTCACTCATTCATTGATCCACCCTCATCCATGTCTTGGCTTGGGAAAGGGAACTGAATTGCGGAAGATTAGCCATGGGATAGTTGGCTGTAATGGTCATTGGTGAAATCCATCCATGACTTGGGGCCTACATGTCTGATATGAGTTTGCATGTGCACTGTTTTGCTCACAACTGCGAGTCCTGAGAGTTCCATCATTGAGATTCTGGACCAACTGTGCTGGAGGCCCTAGAAAAAGGAGAAGGACTTCCTGAGGGACTACATGGCAGAGAAGGGTGGAGGTCCATTCTCTTGGGTGGTACATGCTAGGTGGAAGAGAGTTGGGTACTTGGATTGTTGTGGGTGTTGGGAAACCTATGAGAGATTGAGAGATGACTAGTCTGGGAACCCAAGTATACTATAGAACCGTCCTTGTGGATTCCTAGCCCTGTCTTGGGGGTGACACTAATGTTGAGATTTGGAGTAGTGGTGTCTATGGTTTGGTGGAAAATCCTTGGTCTGCAGCCAGTTGGTGCCGCCTTTTTATAAAGATAAGTGATCTTCATTTGATATTATTATCTGTGTATGAATGTATTCCTCTATGTTTTTAATTATCGTTTAACTAAATCTTAGATTATGCATGCTTGATGTATATTGTTGTGCATGTCGCTAAATAGTGTATCTTATGCGTTCTTATTAATTAAAGAAGGTATCGATAAGAGTATGAAGTCCAAGGGTGGGCTTGTAGGTAGCATGCCCCGGCCTGTGGGTGGTTGGTTATGTTACAAAAATGGTTACCGATATTGATTCACTTAGTGTTTGAGTAGAGTAGTGGATCTAAGCATGTGATTCTAATTGTTGTTGATATGATTTCTGTTAATATCATAAATATATTTGGACTATATGAGAATGAAGCTTGTGACATGTTTAGGAAAATCTCAATCACTTTTCCATTTTACTACATGATCTTGTTTGACCCTCATTTATTGAAATTAAATATCTTGTATGAAAATTCCAACTAGAATAAGTCTTCTATTATATATACAAGAGAGAAGCAAAAATATCAAAAAATGTTACAGAATGTTTCCCCTGTATATAGGTGAAACTTCCCTTGGATTTATAAACCCCTATACCAACACAGAAAGAGTACAAGTGGACACTAACCTCCCTTTAAACTCATCTACAACAATCAAATTGAGAAAGAGAGAAAGGATATGATATACCTTTTTCGATAAACTTTGTCCTCGTTGCTTCCAATCCTGAAGCTAGATCCTCAAACTCATTGGCACAAACTGAGATATGCAATAGACAAAAAAGAGAAACAACTATATACTACTCTACTTGATTAGATAAGACGAGCCTATCTACAAAGATTAGAACAATAATAGAAAAGAACATGTAAGAAGACATAGAATTGAAGGAAATACGCCAATTATGTATTGAATGAAAACCAATAAGAAGATACTTACACATCACAATTGATTCTACAACATCCTCTCCAATATCTCCTCATCCAACACTTTCCTAAATGAATCAAGATCAAAATGATAATTCTTTACTTATTTATTCTCCCTACTAGATCAGAGGTTTGATATGCTCAGATCTAGATCCCCCTATTCTCCGTGGAAAAACCTTCAATATATAGGCTTGAGAGGCACAACAACCATGAGAAAATGAAGGATATGGTTGATTATATGGCTACTTAAGTTGGAATTATATCCTAATATGAATCCATATCATAGGGGTCGAACACAACCAACCTAATCCCAAGAGATCAGGCCCTTGGAAAGAGGTGGAGGATCCCAAATTCCTCTCTAACAATATTGGTGTTCCACCTTGGTTGAACATAGGGCGCCATCCTCAAAAGTGGTGCTCCCTTTATATGGCAAGGGGAGATCATTCTATGAAGTGGCATTCCCCCAACATGGCCAAGGGGGTTCCACCCTTCATAAATTCCCCAAAAATGGTCGATTTGTCTAAGAAAAAGGTGTGTTTTGACCTTCAAATGATGGGTTTCTTCCTCCAATATGACTTAGGAGTCATGGAAAATGTATTTCATTGTTTCAAGGGGTTATGACACTCAACAAAGTGAATATGACACTAGGTAAGGTGCATACGACACTTGTGACAGTGCATGTGACACTTAACAAGATGCATATGTCACTTTGTGACAATTACGACACTTAGGGTGCGTAACTCAAGTGTGAAATTTTTATGTGTAACAGATTCCCCCTAAAGTGAGGTCAAAAGAGAAATTGATGGATGAAAAAATTTAAAAATTCTTCAATGCAAGGGTGTTGGAGTAGGGGAACCTGGCAGAATCTGCAAACAATCATCAATCAATATACAAATATGTTCCATTTCTAAGGCAAGCATACCTATGCTTGGAATATGAGATGACTCAAAGCACGGTCACCAACCAATACACTATGAATCCATGAGAATATGGACTAAGGATATAGCCACCAGTAATACAATGTGGATCCATACCCCCATGACATGAACTAATCGTAGCCATGAAAAATACATAGTGGAGCTAGGAGATGACAAAACATAGCCATGAATTAATAGAATGTCGATTTATGTGGCAATATATATATTAGTAAGATTACTAGTATGGCGATTGTACTGAAAAATTTTACATGCTCAAATGATCTCCATTGTATCTTGGAAAAAGCACATAACAGAGTGAGCACCAACCCAGGGTCTACATCCTGATCTCGAAACAGTATGAATCTAGCCATGTGAATAAATGACTTGATGTCAAACATCGTAGAAACCACTTGATTACCGATCATGAAGGTATACCGTTAACAAGTGAGAGGGAAATCACCAATGATGACAATGACTCCCAAGGTACCCTACTACATTCTAGTGAATGTGAATAAATGAGTTGATGTTGAACATTCCTGGAATCATCTGATCAGAGGTCAATGATGTAAACCTACTATCGAAAGCAAGGAGGCTTGCCATTGAGGCATGCAGGTCCCAAGGTACTAACTGGTTTCTAAGTCTAATTCCTGGATAATGTGTTGAAGTCAACATGAATAGACTTATCAAAGGAGGGACATGATGTGTCCCCCATCATTGACATGAAATTGACACAGGAAAGTGATGTGAGATGGTGGATGAAATTAGTATGGACTAACATAGGAAATGAAAACTAGTAATATTGCAGATGGATGGTTTGAAGTGAAAATTCCCTTGAACATTATGAAGCACGACAACTGACTTGGTATCATTGACTCGACGAGTACCAAAAACATAATGTGATGGAAAATAAGAGCACTCTTCGACTAGAATGAAAAAGTATGATGACACATAGAATTGGTATAACTCAGAGGCAAACAGATTACCCAATTGTAAGACGAGACACAAACATGTGGCATGTTCAAGGGAGAAAATAACTTCCATAAAGGATTCCAAAAACTTGACCCACTTCCTTCAATTTTTTCCCCATGCAAATAGATGAGTACCTCTTTCTTTTTTAACAATATTGAGAAGGGTAACATATGCTCGATATAGCTCATCCTTTGGATGATTCCCTCATAATATGTTTAACAAAACTAAAGAAGGAGGGGTTTGGTCCCATATGGTTCTTGAATATTGGGCTCACATAGGTCTTTCAATGCATAATTTTACGAGCCCAAAGAATGTAAACTTGGTGATTTTTCATGTTTAGAGAGTTTGAAAAGAAATTAAAGATGATTCCATGGATGAATTTTTCGTAAATTTATTCTCCCAATCCTGAAAAAAGTGTAAAACAATACAAGGGAGAACGCTTCTAATCATGCTTTACTAGAGTGTTCTTTTTGCATAATTAGTCTCGCGATCTCGGTAACCTATTCCCATGTATTAACGAGCACGAGATAGAACAAAGATTGAGCTCGATACTTCCCAACGTAATGTTCAAAGGTTTTGAATGGAACCCATTGATATTTGGTACTTTGCCCCCAGCTTGCATGATAGAAGCTAGTGGATTTGCTCCAACATGATGTCTAGAGGTTGGAGATCTCCCCCCCAAGATTCGTTTCATCCACCAATGCTTATGTTGCCACTGATTTTTGTACTAGATGGAGAAACAAGGCATCAACCGACAAAGGATGATGAAATGAAGGTTAGTTTACGAGATCTAGTGAAAGATTTGACTCAAAATTTATGATATCTCATGAAAGACTTGACTCCATATTTACGAGATATAGAAAAAGACTTGACTCAACAGGAGAGGCAGTTGTTTCATTTTTTAACGTGCTTGACACATGAAAAAAACTTTTCTCATGAACTCTAGGGTTGATTCTCGGACCTCTGTTTCATTTTTTAATGAGCTTGTCACAGAGAAGAAAACTATGCTCACAAGGCAGGTTTCATTTTTACACAATCTTGAAACGAGAAACTATGCATGTGGCCCTTTGTTTCATTTTTTAATGATATTGACATAGAAACGAGAACTCTTCTCGAACCTGGTTTCATTTTTTAATGAGGTTGAAATCAACAAATAAACTATGCTCAATGACCTCTACTTGATCATGGATTCCAAGAGGGTATTTCTCTGAAAGGAATAAATGTCAAGGGACAAACCTCAATCATGGATTCCAAGATATCTTTGCTAGATGGTAAAACCAAAGTGTGAAAGGAATACATGTCGAGGGCCGCTATAAAGGTAGGGATATTAGGCTATAATATCCCTATCGAGGAGGTCACCATGTCAACTACTGTATCTAAATCGGAAGTGAGATATTCCTTCTCATTCAAAGTTGAACGCATGGGACCGTAACATCCAGTTCCACTAATCACTTTTTCATACATTGACTTATTCTTTGAGGACATTTGCGAGCAAGTGATCTGGTTTAAAAACGTGGTATATTATTATTATAGTATTTGGTTTATGCGTTCATACTATGATTTAGAATTTAAATTGATATGTTATTGATATTGATATATAAAGCATTGACATGTATTATGATGAGGTTTCCTGAGTGTGTAGGAAACATGATAGGTTGACGATGATGATGGCATCAACAACTTCCTTGGACTCCAAATTGAGTTAGGGAGTTGACTTTTATTTTGGTTTGAGTACTTGATTTATACACATATATTATTGATGATGATTTTAGTATGGATTTCATTTATATGGATTATTGACATTATCTTTGTCAGTGGATACAATCATGGTGACACTTGCTAATCCAACTCACATATGGATTAAATAAGTCATACATAGATACCATACGGATGAGGGAGAGGTGTGGCAATGTCCATGTCACAGCCTACTAGAACTCGTGCCATGACTTGAACTGAAGGTTAACGATTACCTTGTTTTGAGAGGTTCACGATGTCATGAGGGCAGACTGAGATAGTCGCTCATGAGGATTATTGAGGGGTGTCCAATAAAGAATATACCTTATTCCTCAACAATTCCTTAGTCTCACACAAGGTCGATAATTGTAGTACTGACTCCAAGTGTCAGACAACTTCCAAACTAGTCAATGGCGAGTGGCACCCTTGGAGCATCAAGGTGTCTCTTGAAGGGAACATCGCATAAACAAATTGAGTCAATAAAATCTAAAAGACCCTAGAAAATAAAATGAATTCTTAGACTTTTTTAGAAAAGAGTATACAAATTATTATTAAATTATAAACTAGAAAAAACCTAACAAAATGTCTAAGTCTAGATGTTTGGACTAAATAAAATTATAAATGGGTTAAGGGAAGTTTAGGCTAAATAAACACTAGTAAAGGAAGAATAGGAATAAAATTAAGATATGTGCACATGTGTGCATGATATTAATAAAAATGAATTTTTAATTTAAAAGAAATCATTTCTTGAGAGAATAGGTTGTCCACCTTGAGTTAGTATCCTAAGTCAATCAACCTCTAAATCCTAACTAAGAGATGAGTCCTAATCAAATTCAAACTGAAATTTAGTTAGGGGACACAATAAATGAGGGATTGGGGAACTAAGACACAACTAGGAGGAATTATAGGAACTAATTGTGGGTGTGAGGGAAAATGTTTAATTAATTAAATTAAAAAGGAATTTAACATGTGAAACTTTAAGAGAGTGTGACATATCTTGTGGGTGAATATTCTTTAATTTAATTATTAAAAATTATTTAATTGTGCATGAAATGACATGTGTCAAGATGAATTTTCCTATAAAATGAATGGTGAGGAAGAGAAAAAGGACCCTATTGCTGGATGAATAAAATGTTGGTGAAATTTTGATTGACTATGTTTACTTTTGGAGAGTTAAACTGCAAGTTTGTGAAAGAGGTGAAAGCATCTCCTTACAAGGAAAAGTAAGGAAAAGTTTATGCTAAGGAACACTCATTGAATTCATAAAATGACAAGAAAACGTTATAATTCATATTCGATTGAACAAGGCGTTGACATTTTTCATTATATACTTTTTCATTTTGTTGTACACATTGATTTAATTACGCGTAGATGATTTAATTATATCAAGAGAAACATGTTGTTACCTTAATAGACTAGTGAGATCTCTCTATTGGTGTCAACTTGAGAGGAATAATACTCGACTTAGTTATGAACTTTAAATAAGATGATCTATTCTATAAGCTCAAGCCTTGATCACGATATTAGCACTTTGTTTCAGCGCTAGTAAATCCAGAACTAAATTCGATGATCAATCTAACGTTCAAATAACTGCAAATATATTAATCTCCTATCAAACAACTTTAGCGAAGTGTCACTATAGAGGAAAGTTCAGAAAAATCTCGGCTAGATAGAGATAGTCTTAAAACTCCCTCCTCATGAACCACATAGTCAATTATTAAGTGACATACATTTTATAAAAGTGATTATGAAAATTTATATCTCTACACTTTGTTGTCAATTTACCAATGATTCAACTTATGACGTGAAAAGAATTCTCAACATCATTATATCTTTATTTTTCCACTCACATGTGATAATTGGAATGAGAATTATTCATATAATAAACCTAATATATAAATTATAACTATTTTAAGGATTTTATAAAGTGATTAAATAAGAAAAGAATTGTGTGTGATTATTCATAGTTATTTTGTTGTTATAATACCTTCTACTCCTTAAGATTTAAATATTAAAAAGGGGCAAGACGTAAAATTCCAATATGAAGTGGGGTTATATTTGATTATGATGATGTTATCATATATTCTCTTGAGTCTTACTAACAATTTTATTATGATGAACCTAGATATCGGGTAATTATTTTTACTATTCTTATGCACTCCTAAGTATAGCATAACGGAAATCTAATTAACATTTCCATTATATTGTCGACTGAAATCGTAGAGCCTGAGATGGATTTAAGATATTCCTATGTTTTACACGATGATTCCCTAGTGAGATTGTCTTAAAAGCTTGATAGTCATACCCACTTTGCTTTTTACCATGCCTTCATAAATTCCATAAATTACTCATGAATATTTTTAGCTTGGCCTCTGTGTTGGTATTGTGTTACCTTATATATCTATTCTATTACACTTTATCTTCACAATCACTATGTTTCAAAAAAAAACTACATATCTTGCATTTTTACACATTGATGTTCAGATTACTTGAGATTACTTGAGGTTGTTACATAGGGTATCATAGCAGGCTCCACTCTGTGACATCAGACCCATTATGACCTCCAATGCTTATGTTAATTAAATATGTGATACTAATATAATTTGAATCTGTTTCATGGCAGGTGTCATGGTTAGAGGACAAAGAATGAGTAGATGTTGGGCTACGAGAGGAAGAGGAATGCCTCCTCCAAGTACGCCAACACCCGAGGAATTTTCTCCAGATAGAAGGACAAACTACTGAGCAAGAGCAAGTTGCAGTGAGTGGCTTCATGGGAATGATGATGTATTTTTAGACAATGTATGAGGTGTTGATAAATCATATTGATCATGATGATGGAAGGGATTATGTGCCCAATGAGGGTTCACAACACCCTCCTGTAGTGATTGGTAGTGTTCATAGAGAACTCGAGAAGGTAAAATTTCCCAAGTTCATGGGTTCTATGGATAGTTTAACTGTCGAAGCTTGGTTGGAGAATATGGAAATGTGTGTTTCATTGTGTGATTATACCTCCAACATAAAGGTATGCATGGTGGTCTTTCAACTGAAAGGGAGTGTGCTTATTTGGTGGAAGACACTCTTACCACAACTGAACATGGTCGTTGATGACGTGTCATGGGAATTGTTTGAGGAACGATTCCAAGAGAGATACCTTTCTGAGGAGTTCATTGAGTGCCAACTTAATGAGTTCAATGCTTTACGATAGGGTAGTCGTAAAGTACTTGAGTATGAGAAAAGGTTTATGGAGTTTATCAAATATGCTCCACATCTGAACATTGTGAAATTGAAGGTTAATAAGTTTGTTTTTGGAATCAACTTCAACATTTGTGCTAAGGTGAGGATCCTGACGCCTTAGACTTTGCATGATGCAGTACAAAAAGATTTTATTGTTGAAGAAGAGTTGAATAGTGGGGGTCAAGATACGACTCCTTCCAGAAAGAAAGTACATACACCACATTGAGCATCGCAACAACAGACACATGTTAGGTAGACTTCTGGGCACCGTGATACACCCATAAGACCTGTATTTTCTATGGCACATAGACCGAATACCATTCATAGGACTCCATATAGAGCACCATCGCAGCAACAACGACGTCATCCTCAACAACAACAATAGTCTATATCTTTTCCACATAATAGATCGGGGCCTTAGAACCGTAGACCTACAAATTCTTCCTCTGTGATTAGGAGCACCGGCCCTAAGAACGAATGTTGGACTTGTGGAGAGCCACACTACCAGAGATATTATCCTATTGAGAAGGCAAGAGCCGACGGATCAACATGATAGATGAAAATTGGATATTTGGGCAAGGCCCATAGGATTCATGCAACAATTAATAACTACCAGGATGAGCATCAATCTACAGTGCTTGAGACTTTCGGTATGATAGTTGATCAACATTTTAGTGTTTTGATAGATCCAGGAACTACTGATATTTTTATATCTAATGCTACGCTTAAAAGAATTAAAGTGAAGGTAGTCGAAAAAGATGAGTTTAGATATGTGGAAATGGCATCTAGTGCCAAGAAAAAGGTTGGAGGAAAAGTTAAGGATTGTAACATTAACTTGGGTGATTTCTTCACAAGTGTAAACCTGTATGTCACAATCTTGGGATCTTACAACATTGTGATTGGAATGGATTGGTTAGAATAACACGACATGATACTTAATTTTAATACAAAACGATTAAGTTTGATTGATGATTTGGGATAGAGTAGAGTAATTGTGGGAAGAAACCAAAGAGTGTAGTTGAGATTTATTTCTTCCCTACAATTACATAAATGTATGCACAAAATATGTAAGTTATATTCCATTTTAGCGCTTAACGAAAAGGGGCATTGGAAGGATTAGAAAACCTTCTTGTAGTGTCAGATTTTGTTGATGTTGTTCCTGAAGAAATGTTAGGCTTACTGCCAGAAAGAGAATTGGAATTTACTATAGGTTTAAAACTTGGAACAGAAGTGATTGCAAGAATGTTTTATTGAATGTTGATACTTGAATTAAAATAGCTAAAGATGCAATTGAAGGAGTTATTAGACCTGTGAGTTATACATCCAAGTTTATCGTCGTGGGGTGCACTAGTAATTTTTGTAAGAAAGAAGGACAGATCGTGGATGCTTTATATTGACTATCGTCAATTAAACAAATCCACAATCAAGAACTAGTATATGTTGTCGAGAATTGATGATTTATCTGATCAAATGAAAGGAGCGACAATGTTTTCAAAGATTGACCTGAGATCAAGATACCACTAGTTGTGAATCAAAGAGGAATATGTCCCTAAGTCAACGTTTAAAACAATATTTGGACATTGTGAATTTACTATATTACCATTTGGGTTGATGAATGCCCCGGGTGTATTCATGATTTTAATGAATGGGGTATTCTATGAGTATTTGGATAAGTTTGTACATGTATTTATTGATGATATACTAATTTACTCTTTGATGAAAGAGGAGCACGATGAACATATGAGATTAGTTTTGCAGTGTTTAAGAGAAAACAAGTTATACAGAAAGTTGTCGAAATGTTCATTTTATCAGACAAAGATTCATTATTTGGGACATATTATTTCTGGAGAAGGTATTGTTGTGGATCTAGGGAAGGTAGAGGATATTATGGAATGTCCAACACTTATGAATGTGTAAGAATTACGTAGTTTTATGGGATTGGCAGACTATTATCGATGCTTCGTCGAAGGTTTTTCAAAGATAGCAAATCCAATCATGGAATTGCAGAATAAGAACAAGAAATTTGTATGGTATAAGAAGTGTGTAGAATCATTTAAGAAGCTTAAAGAACTATTAAAAACAACACCGATACTGAAGGTTTCAGATATGGACAAGGAATTCCTTGTATGAATGGATGCATCCAAGGAAGGATTGGGAGAAGTATTAATGTAAGATGGTCGAGTCATTGCATATATTTCAATAAAGCTAAGAAAGAATGAAGAGAATTATGTTACGCATGACTTGGAATTGTTATTGATTGTTTATTCCTTGAGAGTTTGGAGACATTACCTTATTGAAAGAAAATTTGATTTAAAAACTGATCATTGTGGATTGCAACACATTTTTACTCAGAGTGACTTGAATGCACAACAAAGGCATTGGTTGAAACATTTAAGTGAATAGGATTTTCATATCACATATATCAAGGGAACAATTAATAGAGTAGTAGATTCGTTGAGTCAAAGACCTCGTATTTTCTCAGTAATACCACTACAGATGAATCTTCGAGAAAATATTTTAGCATTACAGATTGTTGACGATTGGTACAAGGAAGTAAAAGACAATATCGAACAAGATACAATGATGATACCTAGATATCGGGGCTATTATTTAGATAGTCACGGACTTTTAAGATATAATAAAAAAAATTATGTACCACCAAATGACGAATTGAGAAATTTAATTTTGAACGAAGCTCATCGAGCGGTGTATATGGCTCATCCTAGAGTCAAGAAGATGAAGGAAGATCTTAAACCAATATTCTTTTGGAAAGGAATAAAGCCAAATATTGTTAATTATGTGGCGATATGTATTGAATGTCAGCAAGTGAATGATGAACAAAGACATCCAACAATATTATTACAGCCACACGTGATTCCTGAATCGAAATGGGAAGTTATATCGATGGATTTTATAGTGGGATTTACATTGACAACAAGGAGACACAATTCAATTTTTGTAGTTGTCGACACTTTGACGAAGAGTGCACATTTTATTCCAGTTCGTATGACATATCAAGGACCGGAAATAGCTATAATTTTTGTTAATAAAATTTTAATATTGCATGGTGTACCAAGGAATATAATATCTAATAGAAGATCAATATTCACTAGATGTTTTTGGACTAGTTTCCAAGAGGCTTTGGGAATGCAATTGAATTTTAGTATGACAGATCACCCCGAAACAGATGGACAAATGGAAAGAACGAATCAAATTTTAGAGGATATTCTTCGAATGTATGTGATGGATCAATAAAATCATTGGGAAGAATGTTTACCATTGGTAGAGTTTTCGTACAAAAAAAGTCATCAGAGTATGATAAAGATGGCACATTTTGAGTTTCTATACAGACGACTGTGTAGGACACCTTTGAGTTGCGATCTACTAGAGGACAAGGTATTGGTGGGACCATAAGTGATCCAAGAAATGGAAGATCACATGCAATCCATAAGGAAAAGGGTTAAATAAGTGCAAGATTGACAAAAGAGTTATGTGTATGCGCATTGTATAGACCACATTTATGAGGTAGGTGATAAAGTATTTTTGCTGGTGAAACCGCATAAGAGTTCGATTAAGTTTGAAAAGGGTGCTAAAATCTCTCCAATGTTTGTGGGACCTTTCTAATTTGTAGAAAAGAAAAGACTTGTGGCTTACCAACTAGCCTTACCTGATTCATTGAGGTGTATGCACGATGTGCTTCATGTTTTAGTTTTACATCATTATATTTTAGATCCATCACATGTTATTGACACAATTTAATTGTAGGTGTTGAACGAGGGTGCTCTCATAGTGGAGTCGATCTGAATACTGGAACATTGCACTCGATATCTATGACATCGAATAGTCGATCATGTCAAGGTCCAGTGGGGAATTTATAGTCCACACTCTGCTACATGGGAGGATGCATGTGAGATGTGTCATTAGTTTCCTTATTTATTTTGATAGTTGGTATAGAGATTATTATCATCTACACTTATTTCTTTCATTATTAGATTGTACAAAACTTTGGGACAAAGTTTAAAACAAGAGGAGGTGTATGTAACACCCAGTTTTATTGATCACTTTTTCATACACTGACTTATTCTTTGAGGACACTTGTGAGCAAGTGATTCGGTTTAAAAACATGGTATATTATTATTATCATATTTGGTTTATGTGTTCATACTATGATTTAGAATTTAAATTGATATGTTATTGATATTTATATATAAATAATTGACAGGTATTATGATGAGGTTTCCTAAGTGTGCAGGAAACATGGCAGGTTGAGGATGTTGATGGAATGAATAGACTTCCTTGGACTACATGTTGAGTTAGGGAGTGGACTTTTATTTTGGTTTGAGTACTTTATTTATACGCATATATTATTGATGATGATTTTAGTATGGATTTCATGTATATGTATTATTAACATTATCTTTGTCAGTGGATGTAGGCATGATGACACTTGCTAATCCGACTCACATATGGAGAAAATGGGTCATACAAATATACGAGATGGATGAGTGAGAGGTATGACAACATCCCTGTCACAGCCTACTAGCACTCCCGCCATGACCTAAACTGGAGTTTAATAATTAACTTGTTTTGAGAGGTTCACGATGCCATGAGGGAATATTGAGGCAATCTCTCATGAGGATTACTGAGGGGCATGTAATAAGGAATATACCTTATTCCTCAACAAGCCCTTAGTCTCATACAAGGTCGACAAGTGGAGTACTGAATCCAAGCATCATATAATTTCCAAACTAGTCAATGGTGAGTGTCATCCTTGGAGCATGGAGATGCATCTTGAAGGGCATGTCACATAAACAAATTGAGTCAATAAAATCTAAAAGACCCTAGAAAATTAAATGACTGCTCATACTTTGTTAGAAAAGAGTATACAAATTATTATTAAATTATAAACTAGAAAAAAAACTAACAAAAAGTCTAAGTCTATATGTTTGGTCTGAATAAAATTATAAGTGGGTTAAGGGAAGTTTAAGCTAAATAAAGACTAGTAAAGGAAGACTAGGAATAAAATTAATATATGTGCACATGTTTGCATGATATTAATAAAAATGAATTCTTAATTTAAAAGAAATCATTTCTTGAGAGAATAGGTTGTCAAACTTGAGTTAGTATCCTAAGTAAATCAACCTCTAAATCCTAACTAAGAGATGAGTCCTAATCAAACTCAAACTAAAATTTAGTTAGGGGACACAATAAAAGAGGGGTTGGGGAAATAAGAGACAACTAGGAGGAATTACAGGAACTAATTGTGCATGTAAGGGAAAATGTTTAATTAATCAAATTAAAAATGGATTTAACATGTGAAATTTGAAGAGAGTGTAACATGTGTTGTGGGTGAACAATATTTAATTTAATTATTAAAAATTAGTTAATTATGCAAGAGATGACATGTGTCAGGATGAATTTTCCTATAAAATAAATGGTGAGGAACAGAGAAAGGACCCTATAGCTGGATGAATGAAATGTTGGTGAAATTTTGATTGACTAAGTTTACTTGTGGAGAGTTGGGTTGCAAGCCTGTGCAAGAGGTGGAAGCCTCTCCTTGCTTGGACACGTTTGTGCTATTGAGATATAGTTTTCTGTGTGTGTCCCCTTTGTGGCTCAGGGGGATAAAAGGGAAGAAGAGTACCCCTAGAGTTGGTTGGGAGGTATCGGTAAAGTCCTTCGATTAACCGGCAAAAGAAAGGAAGATGTGCACAAGTTCAAAGGCAAAGATCTACAACAATAACATTTTCTTGGGCTTACGATACCTTATTTTAATTGTTTCAGTTGATAAGTCTATGTTTATTAAGTCTATCTGAATAAAGGATAAAATTTATCTGTATAATGAATGTATGTGGCACAATTGTTTGAATACAAAAGAGATCATTGATTCGCATTTCAGAAATCCTGTAAGGAAAGATAAATTACTCAATAATATATATATATATATATATATATATATATATATATATATCGTAAAAAACTGTAATCTTTAAATTATTCAATATTTGTTTTAAAAATTCATATAAATACACGTTCAATCACTACAGTGGTTTTCCTAAGAAGACGACCAATTCTCTTTACTCCATATTTATATCTATTGTCATGTTTTGCATGAATGATAATTCGGATTATAATTTCTTCCATATTTCGCTAGTTCCTTTTGTTTTTAAGTCGTCTTACTGGGATGGTTTCCTCCATGAAATTTGTTATTATAATTATTTTATATTCCGTAATGAACTGTTGGACCATGTGCATTATTAGATCTTATGTAATTTTTATTTAGCCTTTGTCATATGTTCGAACAATTTCCACTGAAGAATTCTTAAGATCCTTGTGCTCTTATTTAACTAAGGAATATAACTAGAATTAAGTAACTGAAAGCCATGACCAGTGGAAGAGAATTTTAGAATTCCTTTGATGGAATATATGAAACCTTCACCAGAACACTCATTGAATTCCTAAAATGGAAATACCATGTTATAATTCAGATTCGAATGAACAGGGCTATGACATTTGTTGCTATATAATTTTTCATTCGATTGTACACATTGATATCAATCAAAATAACACTACGCAGAGGTAGGTTGTCTATTCAAGTTAAAACCTCTCAGTATTCTA
>JASDQU010754641.1:5403-18436 GCA_032191745.1 Picea mariana
GAAGTACTTTAGAGTTTTTGGAAGCAAATGTTGCATCAAAAGAGAAGATGGCAGAATGGAAAACTTTGACTCTCGTGTGGACAAAGGAGTACTTGTTGGTTACTCAAGTACAAGGAAAGCATACAAGTGTTACAATCTAAGATTGAACAAAGTTGTGGAAAGAATCAATGTAACAATTGATGAAACAGGCATACCAGAATCAAAGGAAGATGAAAACAAATCAATGGAACAAGTTTTCGAAGAAGAAGCAGAAGATGAAGTAGAAGAGGAAGATGAAGAGAATCCAATAGAAACAGAAGAGCAAGTTCAACAAGTATCTCCAAAGACACCTACAAAATGAGTACAGAAGAATCATCCTTCAGATCAGATTACTGAAAACAAAGATGGAGGATTTGAGACTAGAAGAAAAATATGTTCACCAGAACAAACACACCTAGCACTCTTATCTACAATTGAACCAAATTGTTTCAAAGAAGCCAACAAGAATGAATTTTGGAATAAGGCCATGGATGAAGAATTGGATCAAATGCAGAAAAATGACACTTGGGAATTGGTTCCAAGACCAAAGAATAAGAATGTGATCGACACAAAATGGGTTTTCAAGAATAAATTAAATGAAGATGGACAAGTTACAAGGAACAAAGCTAGATTGATATGTAAAGGATATGCACATATTGAAGGAATCGAATTTGAAGAGACATTTGCCCCAGTTGCCAGAATGGAATAAATCTATTTTCTTTTAGCCTATGCATGCTCCAAAAATGTTAAAGTATATCAGATGGATGTAAAATCATCTTTTTTGAATGGGAAACTTGAAGAAGATGTCTACATTGAACAACGAGAAGGATTTCAGTTTTCAGAGAACACAGATTATGTGTGTAAATTAAAGAAGGCCTTGTATGGTTTAAAACAAGCTCCTAGAGCATGGTACTCTAGACTAGATCAGTATATGCAGCAGGCAAGGATCAAAAAAGGAAGTACAGACAACAACCTCTACATCAAGGTAAGTCAAGGTAATATTTTATTAATTGAAGTTTATGTTGATGATATTATTTTTGGTAGTGATGATGACAGGTTAAGCCATAAATTTGCAAACGATATGCAGAATGAATTTGAAATGTCGTTACTTAGAGAAGTATCCTTCTTTTTGGGACTTCATATATGTCAAAGTGACCAAGGAATATTTATTTCTCAAACCAAGTATATCAGAGAAATGCTAAAGAGGTTCGGAATGGAAGATTGCAAACCAGTTATCACTCCAATGCAAACTAGTTAAAAGTTGAGCAAAGATAATGATTTGAAGTCTACAGTTCAGAGGCAATACAGGTCAATGATTGGCAACCTACTATATGTGACAACATCCATACCAGATGTAATGCAGGGAGATGGACATGTGGCATGATTTCAAGCAACACCAAAGAAATCACATGTGTTAGCAGTGAAGAGGATTTTCAGATATCTCAAAGGAACAGAAGAGTTTGGATTATGGCATCAAAAAGGAAAGGATCTATTACTTATTGCCTACATAGATGTAGATTGGGTAGGTTGTATTGATGACTGACTAAGCTCCAGTGGAGTCGTGTTCTAATTGGGTGAGTGTTTAGTATTATGGCTAAGAAAGAAACAATCATCAGTATCTTTATCTATAGCCAAGGCAGAGTATATTGCAGCAGCATCATGTTGTACACATGATCTTGGATGAAACAAACTCTGACAGATATACAGGTTGAGTATGATGAGCCCATTCCAATATTTTTTGATAATACAAGCATCATCGGTATCTCGAAGAGACTGATGATGCACTCCAAGATGAAGAACATTCCAATCAAGTATCACTTTCTACAGGAGCAGGTTGCAGAAAAGAACATCAGAGTTGAGTATGTGGGCACAAAAGAACAAGTGGTAGACATATTCACAAAACCACTTCCATGGGAATCCTTTGAATATCTTCGCCATAGACTTAGACTTATTTCTACTCCAAAATGAATGCTCTTTTAATTCTTATCTTATATGTCTTAGATTTACACGAGGAAGCACCATAAAGGGACAATTCAGTCAGGGGGAGAAACCCTGGATGGAAAGATAACTTTTCCATTGATGACAAAAGCGGAGAGATTTATCAGAGGCATGGATCCAGAGGGAGCATATTTATCAGATACAGAGGATAGAGGCATGGTTCCAAGGGGAGCATGACTAATATGATTTCAGTATTTCATCAGAGTATTTCCATCAATGCCAAAGGGGAAGATTGTTGATTAAGGTTGGTTGTCATTGATGTCAACCCTTGAAGAAAGCCCCATAGCACAAGTTTTAGGTAATGGACCCAAGTTTTTTTTATGTAAAGATGACTCATTATTGTCTTGTCATGGTTGATAAGAAGTAAAAATGGATGAACTCCAAAGTGGTCCCCTTATGGAGAAACCCCTCATGGGAAGATGCTTTGCAGAGTGAGAGAAACCATGCTCATTTCAGGAATAATGAGATGAAGGATAGTGAATTTGTCAATGAAACAATTATAGATGGATAGTGCTTGTCATGTTTCTTCTGGTGGTATGTGGAACGTCACATAACTCCTCACGGTTAGAGAGTTATGACCATATGAAGTTGGAGAACCCCTCATAAGTCTTATAGAAGCCCACAAGGGTCAAAGTGCTTTGAAAAAGAAATTATTTTAAATGAAGAAGCCCTAAAATAAGGAAAGTGTAAGGCTACATGAAGATATAAATAAGAGGCAAATCTCACTCATTAGAAATACACTTGTACATATTGTATAACTATTTTCTTGTGTAAATCTTCTTGTAAATACATGTGGATACATCTGAAGTGGTGAATGTCTAAGGTAGCACAAAGGGTTGATGGTGAATTTCTCGGAATTACTACAAAACCCTATTTTATGAGGTGTACACAAGTTGTCTATGTACAAGGTGTGTACATGCTAAGTTATATGCAAGTTGTCTATGTACAAGTTGCGTACATGTTGATTTATACGCAGGGTGTCTGTGTAGAAGGTGCGTACATGTTGGTAAATCCATGGAACTTGAAGAGATGAAGATGCAGAGGTTTTAGATTCTGAGATCAAGCTCCCAGAAAGGTCTAAAGTGCTCAGATACATCAGATTCATCCATTTGTTCAAAAGGTATGTCTTATTTCTATGAATAGTTGGATTTTGATGTATGCATGAGGAATGACAATGGAGATTTGAGGATTCTCCCTAGAGAGACTAGTGTCTTCATGGGATCTTTTGCATAATTTAGATCTACAGAAACACAGTGCTGGTATATTCATCATTATTACTTCTTGTGAGGCACATCTTGTATTTCTTGGCATATGGCTAAGGGTTTTTATGGTAGATGGTTGAGAGCTTGTATTTGTGTAGTAGTTGATGTATTGAGAGACTGAATATCAGAAAGGGGTTGATGACTAAGATCATGTGAGGGATATTATAATTGTTCATGATTACACATACCTATATGGAACATGAGTAGAGAGAGACATACTTGCCTTGAGTAAAGGTTATATATGAAGATGCATGCATAGGGTACAGTTACAGTCTAGATACAGTGACAGGTTACAGATCTATGTGAAAGAAGTTACAAAGGATCAGAAGTTTTCAAGAAAAAGGAAACTCTAGTTTTGAGAAGGCATACACAGGCTGCATAACAGTTTGGTAGCATACATATGTGGGTTGCATAACATATAGGACATGTACATACGTGGGTTGTAGCACTACAAGTCACAGATATGTTTTATTTTTGTAGATACATGTTTAGTTCAGGTACAATTTGATTACAGGTTAGTTGCACAGATTGGATACAAGTCAGTGGTACAGGTTGATACAGTTGTATAGCAGTATATCTCACAATGATAGGTTGAGAGTAGTTCCATCATTCTACTTATACTTCAGGGTGGTTGGACGAGGCAAGGAAAGGTGGTTGTATCCACCTTTCGGTTGTAGCCAGAGAAAACAGGGGGTTGTAGCCTCCTTTTGGTTGTAGCCAGAGAATTGGGGAGTTGGAGCTTCCCTCAGGTTGTAGCCTGAGAAACTAGGGGGTTGGAGCCTCCTTCCAGTTGCAGCTAGAAAACAAAGGAAGTTGGTTCTTCCAATGAATGTAATTCTTCAAGACATATAAGAAAAATCATTTCTTGGTTTTCTCCCGATTTGGGTTTCCACGTAAAACACTGGTGTACTGTGTATGTGTGTGATTTTTCATTTCCTATTGCTCATTATTGGATAATAATTATACATTGATATAACACTTGGATTATTTGGAGAAAAATGATTATAATTACACTATTACTAATTCACCCCCCTTCTTAGTAATCCAACAACATCCTCATCTTCAGCAGAACATGGGAGGATCACATGCGGCATATGCAGTAGGTTTTGAGCATTGTGTAGCAACACAAGATATATGAAAACTTGAAAAAATTCTCTTTTGGCATGTACAGAACGATAACAAGTATATCATACCTTGCACTGCCTGTATCATTGCCAAGCCAGTCGTCAAGAAGAAATTCTTAATAACCCCTATTCCTACTCCTGAGAAGCCTTGGGAAGCCATCTCAATGGATTGAATGTTTGGCCTTCTGTCCACCAAGCAACGAAATGACTGTGTATTTGTGGTCATTGATCAGTTTTCGAAGATGGTCATCCTCACAGCCTGCAAGAAGAATATCACAATAGAAAATACTGCCAAGCTCTTCTTCGAACGACTGTGGGTCCACTTTTGTATACCACATACCATCATATTCGATCGGGACATGAGGTTCCTCATCACATTTTGGTCGAGTCTCTGGTCACTATTGGACAACAAGCTCACAAAATCCATTGTTTTCCACCCCTAAATAGATGGCTAAACATAGGTTGTCAATTGGATGATTGTGCACATCCTGTGCATGTACAAATCTAAGAATCCACATACATGGGATGAGAGTCTCCACTATGTTCAACATAGTTACAATAGAGCCCTCCATAGCTCCATCGTCCATAGCCCATTTCAGGTGGGGTTCTATTGGCCCTTGACCAAGTTTTGAGGAAACATTGGTCGTGTTTGACCAATTTTGGGACTTCGACAGGCTGGTCGAAGATGGAGCACCCAAATAGAGCTGAGATCATGAGCTCTCACTTATTTTGCAGGCTTTTGGACCCAACAAAGGGTTTACTAGGGTTTATGTAATGGGTTATGGGATGTTGGCCCATGGGCTTACCCATGTTTAGGCCTTGTTGTAAATGTATAAATAAGTAGCTAAGTGATGTAAGAAGTAATATGTGGTTGGTGGGCTATGTGCACAATCTGTTGTAAGTGTTAATGTTGGCTTAGTGGCTTGGTTGTAAGTTGCTTTGTGAAAATAGACTGTGTGGAGTTGGCTTTGTTCCTTGACCTAATTTTGGGAAGGAGGATCTGGCACGCAACGTGTAGATCTCTTATCCTGTGCGGAGTTTGGATATGTGGCTTTATGCACATGAGCGACTAAAAGTAAGGAGATTGAAGACTAATAAAGAAGAAGAAGAATTTGGTGGATGTATCCCCACACTGGGGTGAACCACGTATATCCTGTGTCTTGATGTGCTTTGTGTGATGTGGATTATGTTGTTTATTTGCTTAGTGTTGTTGTTATAATGTGTGATGAATGCATCTAATGATTGTTTCTTAGTTCTTATTGGTATTAAAGATAAATGAATGTTAGATCCGAGCTAATTCTATGTGGTGAGTGATTGAAAGTGCTTGATATTTATTGTTATTGTGTTGATAGTAAATGCAAAAAGACGAGATGATGGGGCTGAGCACTGATCGAGAGGTCGTTCCATCCCTTGTCCCCAATAGTTTTTAGATGGGTAATATGTTTCTATACAATGTTGCTCCGATCTGACCCAGCTGGCAAGCAATCCCAGTCCGAGTCATTGGAGACAACAGCTTCTTAGTACCTTTGTTCGCTTCTTCTCCACCAAGCACATGAGTTTTTTGATAACTATAGGTCAGTGGCTACCTGAGGAAACTCCTCCCGATCCATCTTCGTAATAAGGGTTTAATCTACGATGTGAATGATACTCATGAACTAATGCATATTGTTGGCTAAGTGCTCTATTAAGTGTTGTAATCACACATCTATGTACTAGCTTGGTTGTAGAAACCTAAGTCTTGCAACCCCCTTGCCTCTACCTTAGGTGAGACTTCATCTACTTCGTATGTGTTATCGAAAGGACCAGTAGCTAGGGTTTTTTTGGTGCGTTGTTGAAGTGTTGAACCCTCATTCTACCCTTGTGCCAACAAATGGTTATGTTGTCCAGACCTAAAAATGTGATTGTTGGGAACTCAAGAAAAAAGAAATTTTTGTGCATAGATATGTTGTTGTAGTACGTAGTGTTATAATTGACTTGCGAAGCTCTGTACTAAGAAACAAACATGATCTGAAGAAAAGAGGTAAGATCTTAAATATTTGTGCTCTGGTAAGGGTAAGATAAGTGGAAATTTTTGCTTCAAAAGCATGAATCTAGGTATGTTTGATAGTTTTGTTCTAGTTTGAATGGTAGGGCATAGTTAGAAGAAAGATTTTATCTGAATAAATTTGATAGAAATAGAGAAAGATATGTTATTCCTATGCATAGAAATAATTTTTGGACTAATAAGTGGATGCAGGAACCTAGACAGAATTTTTGCAGATTGCAGGTCCAACATTTTGATCCCAATGCACAGTACAGGAGAGGTTGGGGATCGTTTAAAATAAAGAGAGGATTGACACTGTGTTATAATTGTAGAATACTAGGACATCTTGCTAAGGAATGCCCTGGTACAAGTCCTATTTTTCTTTATTGTAAAGTTATCGGTCATAAGGTTGAGGATTGTCCAAGAATGATTGCTAAAGTTGAAAATATGAACATGAGACAAGAAAAAATTGAAGAAATGCAAGAGGCTAATAGCATATTAGACTATCATAAAGAGAAAGAATCAAAGAAAGCTCAGACTATGTTAGTACAGTTAAAAGAAGTAATGGATGATCACAGAGACATCAGCTTACTAGAGATCCTGAAAGAAAAAAAACGCATAGTTACAAGAATAGAAGACTTTGTCATCGACTGTGTATTGGATGAAAAAAAACATGTGAACATTATGCGAGAAAGAACTTGGGAAATTTTGGGAAGACCTGCTATGATATCTTCATTGGGAACGATAGGCCTATTTAAAGGAAATATGATAACCCTATATGGAAGAGTTAATAATATACCTATCATTTCTCATGAAACATCGACTGAAGAAGAATTTGAAGTTATTAAATTTGTTGAGAACAATGCCACTTTTCCACTTTTATTAGGAAAGACTTGGATTGAGAAGGATCAGATTAGAAGAAAAGCAGAGGAGGAAGCTACAGAACAAAAAAATCAAGAACTAAGGGACTTCATAGCTAGAAAAATAGAGAGAGTAATAGAAGAACAAGAGGATAAGTCAAAGCAATAGAGGGCAAGAGAATTAGTTGTTAAATTTGAAAGAATGCAGGAAGGCTTGAAGAACCTGCCCATACAGGAAATAATTATAGCCACTCCGGAAATAGTAAGAGAAGGGACATTAACCTCAGAATTTGTAAGAGCACATTAGCAATGCAAAGTCCTTTCACCATGAGAGAATAAGAATACAAATGGGAATAGGATTCTAGATATTGTTAGAGAAGATCAAATTACAGGAAAGAAGACCAGGAAGCTTAATAAGAAGAAAGCTAAGCTAGAAAAACTACACGAATATATAGAGAATAGAAGGAAGACTTTGCAGAAGGCATATGTATAGAACTTGAACCTCGCCAGAGTAGAAGAACCACACAGAATGGGACTTTGCCACGATGAAGTTATATGATTGTTGGAGGTGCCCCGACCATTAGAATGACTCCCCGAAATGACTAGAAAACATAGTTATGAGTGAATGAACCATTGAGACCATGCCATAACAGACATATTCACATTGATGGATGCATTCCTGCCTGTTGGAGGAATCTGTTATGACACTTTCTTATTTAACCTGTCGGACGCTACGTCGAGACCACTTTTTTCCACCCATGATTATCTGAGCTAATAGAGAATTGATTGTATCTCGCACTATGATTTATATACCTCGCCATCCATTGAATTACCTCACTTGTCTATTTGCCTACCCGATCTATTTGGTTACAAGTGTGAATGTCAGGCAAACCTAGCACGTTAGAGAAGTCTATGGAGGAGATTCTCGTGGAGCTCATGGATGAGAGAGTTATGTCTGTAGGAATACAAGCGTCATCGAATGGGGGACTACAAGAATCCCCCTCGACTGTATGTCGTTCTAGCCATACTACTGAGAAGTGAAGAAAGCACCGCGATGATATGGATAACGCAACGCAAATCCTATCAGTCTTTCCAGATTACATACCTCCTTTGGTTGGCGCGGTTAACCGCGATAAAATCCCACATGATTTTGAGTATACATTGATCACTGCGTACATCTTGAAGGGGATACGTGTAGTTGGACCCCAATTAGGATAGATCCTAGCCCTAAAGAACAGTGAATTTAATCTCGGCAATAGAAATAACTACACCATGCTCATGCCCCATAGGTATTTAATGAAGATGAATGGGAAGAAGTCATGCATAGTCTCCCAGCCATGGATTAAGGAGCTCGTGCAGTCAATGATATTGAATGTAATGAAGATCCCTCACTTTGGCTGACATCAGCAGGTTAATGCTTGTGTTAAACTCCTCTTGTCATTCTACCATAGAGGATATTTGTGGCTTGACAGGCGCATCACTATGGATTCGGAATTGATCCACCTAATCATAGGACTGAGCATGCAAGGCCCTGACCCTCAGTAGTTCTACCCAAAAAATACTTAAGATCGTTCCTTGGCACATCGCATAAAGGAGGATTATGGCAATGTAGAAAAGGGAAAGTGAGGCTACAAGTTATCCTCTATCCAATATGCCACAGTGTGCCTCGCTTGAAAACTTATAGCTGACAAGATCGTCAGAAAGAATCATCTGACACAGGTCACTAGGTTCATAGTAGACCTCGTTGGAAGGTGCATATAGGGTATGCAAATGAACTAGGTGAGTTACCTCATCAACGATCTCGAAAGATACTGTCGCAAAGTGTAGGATCAGGGGTATGAATTCCATTTCAGTTGGTTACTTGTATTAATTGCATTTGTCACTTTCCATATGCCAGAAGGAGTGACAATTCCAGAAGTTGAGCCATCGGAACCGTTGGTCATGAGGTTCTCCACCTTGTGGTATACAAATGATATGTTGAATAAGTGGCAGTCGGACGTTGTGTTCCATGCCTACTACCAAAAGATGAAGCGCACTATTGAGGCATTTCCATGCATGACACCAAACACTTTGCACCAATGCATACCACTATTGAAGTTTCATACAGATTGACACTTTATCTATTTCACTATGTGTAGGGATAAAATCAAGGAGGAGTTGCAAACATATTATAAGTTGTCTAACGAAGATATGGAGGATATCACCAAAGAATGGTCGGCAGAGTTCCTTGTACCGGTTGAACATGCCGAGATCTCTGATGCAGACATCATAGGAATCCCCTTGGTCACCTAGATCAATCATGTCGGGCAGAGTGGGTGATCAATCATGTCAGACAGAGTAGCGCAAAGGAAAAGAAGAAAAAGTTAGAAGTCCAAGAAATTGATGAGGAGGACAACACCTCTATAGAAGTTGGATTTGGCTCGCTTGAAGGAGGAGGAGAATACCATGGAAATGGACAAGGAGGAGAGGATGATGGAGAAATGAAAGAATAAGGTAAAGCTACACTACCGAAGGACACCCCTACCAAGGCAAAAACATCAAATAAAAGAAGGGTTTCCCCACAGAAACCTTCGCCAAGAAAAAAGATGTGCACCAGTAAGACCAAGATGAAGGCCACACTCACAATGGACAACATTGATATAATCATCGCAGTTGTGGAGGATTTCTCAAATGATATCTTACAACGATATGGAGCAAAGCAGGAGATGTTGTATGAAAGAATTGATAAGGAGCTGAAGGAGATACAACAATCCATCCATTAGATCCGTGAAGTACCTACTGTGCCCTCTTCGTCGAAGATTGTAGAATTGGGGGATGAGCTTGCCCAATTACGAAGACTAGCATATACATTAGAGGCTTGGCTTCAGTGAGTCTAATAATAAAAGGAACAAGATACATAATTATTGAAAGAAGAAAAGGAGGAGGTCTTAGAGAAACTACGAGTTGTGCAGTCCTATGTAACCGCCTACGAGAAGGAGAAAGATGAAATGAAAGCAAGAGGCTCTAGCGAAGTAGCAAGTCGAGGCAACTTGAACTAAGCTTGAGGTATTTGAAGCAGTGTGCCCTAGATATGAGTGACTCAGAATAAGTCACATGTGAGTGTTGGGGGCTTGTTGGCCCTTGAACAAGTTTTGAGGAAACACTAGTTGTGTTTGACCACTTTTGGGACTTCGACGGGTTGGAAAAACATGGAGCGCCCCGGTAGAGATGAGATTGTGGGATCTCACTTATTTTGCGGGCTTGTGGACCCAGAAAAGGGTTTAATAGGGTTTATGTAATGAGTTATGGGATGTCATCCCATGGGTTTACCCGTGTTTAGGCCTTGTTGTAAATGTATAAATAAGTAGCTAAGCAATGTAATAAGTAAGAACTAGTTGGTGGTCTATGTGCACAGTAGGTTGTAAGTGTTAATGTTGGCTCAGTACAAGCGGTTGTAAGTTTCTTTTTGCAAACAGACTGTGTGGAGTTGGCTATGTCCCTTGACCTCGTTTTGGGAAGGAGGATCCGGGGCGCAGCACATAGATATCCTATCCTTTGCAGAGTTTGGCTTTATGGCTTTGTGCATAGGAGAGACTAAATGAAAGGATATTGAAGACTAATAAAGAAGAAGAAGAAGTTGGTGGACGTAGCTCCACTCTAGAGTGAACCACGTATATCCTGTGTCTTGATGTGCTTTGTGCGATGTGGATTATGTTGTTTATTTTTTTAGTGTTATTGTTATAATGTATAATGAATGAATATGATGATTGTTTCGTAGTGATTAATGGTAATAAAGATAAATGAATGTTATATCTAAGCTAATTCTATGTGTTGAGTGATTGAAAGTGATTGATATTTATTGTTATTGCGCTAATCTATAATAAGGGTTTAATCTACAATGTGAATGAGACTCATGAACTAATTCATATTGTTGGCTAAGTTCTCTGCTAAGTGTTGTAATCACATATTGGTGTCCTAGCTTGGTTGTAGACACCTGAGTCCTGCAAAACCCCCTGCCTCTACCTTAGGTGAGACTTCATCTACTTCGCAGGTATTGTCGAAAGGGTCGGTAGTTAGGGGTTTTTTGGTGCATTGTTAAAGCGTTGAACCCTGGGTCTGCCCCTGTGCCAACAGGCTAGGATTCCAACCTTTGGGACCTATTGATGTTGCACTTCCTCTTTCCACCACACAGACAGACTCTTCCCATGATCAGTCTACAATAAAAAAAATCCACAATATTCATTGAGTGGATTCATCACATCTACCAACAGGTCCATGATATTTTGTAGAAACTCAATGCTAAGTACAAGTAACGCCATGATCAACATAGGGTACCACACTAGTTTTAGATTGGAGACAAAGTTTGGTTACATTTACAAAAGGAACATCTCACAGGGCCCCATAGGAATCTTTTCCTACTTCATTGTGGTCCTTACACTATCACCAAGTCCGTGGTTAGCAATGATTTTGATCTCAACACTCCAGCCTTCCTTGTCCTACACCCAGTATTCAATGTGGACCTCCTTCGACCATATTTTCCACCATTATTGGACACCTCATAGATTGGAGAACAACTAAAACCCACATATCTCAACCCTTACTACATATAACAAGCATCCACTGATCAAATAATGGACACATAGGTCAAGGGAACTCACCAAAAAAGGATCCAACTTTATTGGGTTGTCAAGGCAGGGCAACTCCTACACCAAGGCAAGTGACTCACCCGGGGCCAAATCCAACAAAATTTTCCTCACCTGATGGGGGAACTCAATGCAATGGATACCATTGATTCCTAAGGGTGGAGGATTGATCTAGTTGGATAATGGTGGCCACCCACCTATTCCAACTGGCTCCTCTTATCAATTTTTAGTTCAACACGTTCTTCTGTACTTCTTTGTACTTGTGGGTTATACACTTCTAGGGCTCTTTGAATCCCTACGCATCTTCCAAGTGGATATTCGTGGCCTCTCACCTAATCCAACTAGCTTATTTTGTATGTTTTCATGTCATCACATCTTGTTGTACTTCCAGGGTCGTTTTGGAGTCCTAAACAGTGTTTTTTTGTCTCACCATAGTTAAACTGTAGACGGAATTAGATTTTTATGGCTAAATGTGTAGCTCTCTGAAAGACCTTTCCAATGAGATATCACGCACCTAAAACTAAGGTTGTATGCAAAAGTTGAGGTACCAACTTACCCATAGGGGCCCACATGAATTTTGATGTTTCACCTTCTAGGGTTAGGTTTTTGGATCTCTAGGGTTTTTGAATTCATGAGTAATATCAAAAAGCCCTCTAGAGCCTCATTGTAATGGATTCTTCTCAGATAGATGCACGTAGCATCCACATCTCTTCTCAAAGATAACTACCACTATTCGAGCAAGTGTTTCAATTCTGCAGTTTTACAGTTTCATCCTATTTAATTATTCAATAGAAGATATTGTTCACTCTATATTTGTGTTATTCTTCATATCTCCATGTTTATTGTATCCTGTCTTTTAATTAGTTCATTCTGCTCCTAAATCTGGATCAGCCCTACTTCCTTCCTTCTGAAACTACAACTCACCACATAACTTGTGACGTATCTCCATGAGAGAGTGTTCCAAATGAGGAAGGTGATACTCTTATTTATTCTAATCTGTCTAGTGATTTTTCTAGCAAGGCCAACTTGAATTTTTGGAAAATATATTTTATTTATCTTTTTCTTCTAGAGCCAACTTCACTTTTGGAGAAATATAATTCTTCTTTATTATTTTATGTGAGGCTGA
>JASDQU010754641.1:40070-50596 GCA_032191745.1 Picea mariana
TCATTTGTTTTGTTTACATAGTGATTGATTTATGTCTTTAAATCATGGCATTGGTGGACAAAAACATAAGTAGTTTTCCTTGTTATATTCAACCTTTTATATATTGTTTTAATGTGTATAATCCTGCTAATATAGTGAGTGTTATTCATCCATTTGAGTTTAAAAACCTCCGATCAATACCTTTGGAGAGACTTATCTTGTATGCATAAGTTCAATGTGTCTCTAGTGAGTGAGTTATAAATTTATGATCCAATTTCATATATTTCATTGAGCATTTGATTAAGTTACCAAGCTCTCTTGATTTAAAACCTAGAGAGACTCTTGGAGTGATAAAAAGAATGTCGTGCCGATATTCCAAGATTGATCAAACGAAATTGATCATGTGGGAATAGGCCCATATGTAATCTTCGACAAACTGAATATTCGAGTTGTTGCTAGATCTCCAGGAGGATATTAGGTAGAAATTCCAAGCTGGTCAGACTGACTTGACCATGTGGGAATGATCCTAGGGTAGTCTTCGATGGATTGAAGGCTTGGGACCCTGGTATAGTCTTTGATGGACTGAAGACTTGAATCCCAATGTAGTCTTCAATGGACTGAAGCTACATAGTTCTTGATGGATTGAAGCTACGTAGTTCTCGATGGATTGAGGACTCCTCCAATGTGTGTGAATTTCATCGGGCATAACACTCATGGTGAGGTCAGTGGCCCCGATAACAATCAGGTCGACCCTTCTCCCAGTACTAGGATACAAACAAGGGGATATAGGGAATATATACATCCAAATTAGATGTGCCTCAATGTAGTATTTGACGAACTGAAGACTCGAGGTACTTGAGGTGAAATTCCACGTGTCCGATAGCATTGAGCTAAATACATTCACTTAGTGATCCTATGAGAATATGTACTTTCCAGGAATGATCTTTATCATTTTAAAGATGCCCATGATCATGTGGGAATGTGGACATTTCAGGATCAAATATGAGGTGAATGTTACTCTGATGTGGTCATAATTCTTGTCATAGGACAAGAATGACCCGAGGTGATAGACACATTGTTGTGGAGATGGATCATAATATAGCTAATGAGGCTCAGGGGGAAAATTTTCTATAACAAAATAATACCAAGAAAAATACAAGATATGCTTGGAGAATGCCTTCCTCATTGAGAGGGAGTGTTGATGGTTGCAGCGTCGTGAGACATTCTTTTGTGATGATACTCCTCGATGGATTGAGTTGAGTATGACACTTATATATGGATTGATAAGTTGTATTGGATGGGTGCCCAAAATTCCTTAGGAGTAGACCAAGTGGACACATATTGGGCAAGTAGGTCCTTGATGATGCACTACAAGAGAGTAGGTCCTAGTGCCATAATATGAGGGAGTATGTCCTAGTGTATTCTAGTGGTGATGAGATCCTAGAAAAGGTACACATTGGGTTTATCCATGTGTGATGTGATGATGCTACCAATAGTATGGTATTATTGATCATGGCATGGTCGGAGGACCATGGAATAGCCTGTGAGGCTATGAGGACTAGACGAAAAAAATCATGGAGAATACCTCCTTGGCTAAGAGGGAGTGTTGATGTTTCTGATAGCTGGGAGAGGTATTCATCTCCATGATAACCTTTCTTATATATAAATTTGCCAAAAAATTAAAGGAAAACCATTGGAAGTCAAAGAAGATCCTAGAAGAGAAGTCAGCCTCACATAAAATAATAAAGAAGAATTATATTTCTCCAAAAGTGAAGTTGGCTCTAGAAGAAAAAGATAAATAAAATATATTTTCCAAAAATTCAAGTTGGCCTTGCTAGAAAAATCACTAGACAGATTAGAATAAATAAGAGTATCACCTTCCTCATTTGGAACACTCTCCCATGGAGATACGTCACAAGTTATGTGGAGAGTTGTAGTTTCAGAAGCAAGGAAGTAGGGCTGATCCAGATTTAGAAGTAGAACGAACTAATTAAAAGTATGGATAAAATTAACATGGAGATATGAAGAATAACACAAATATCCAGTGAACAATATCTTCTATTGAATAATTAAATAGGATGAAACTGTAAAACTGTAGAACTAAAACACTTGCTCGAATGGCAGTAGTTATCTCTAAGAAGAGATGTGGATGCTACACACATCTGTCTGAGAAGAATCCATTACTATGAGGCTCTAGAGGCCTTTTTGATACTACTCATGAATTCCAAAACCCTAGACATCCAAAAACCTAACCCTAGAAGGTGAAACATCAAAATTCATGTGGGCCCCTATGGGTAAGTTGGTACCTCAACTTCCTGGGATCGTAACTTTCGCAAACAACCTTAGTTTTAGGTGTGTGATATCTCATTGGAAAGGTATTTCAGAGAGATACACATTTCACCATCAAACTCTAATTCCGTCTACAGTTTGACTGTGGTGAGACAAAAAAACATTGTTTAGGACTCCAAAATGACCCTGGAAGTACAACAAGATGTGATGACATGAAAACATACAAAATAAGCCAGTTAGATTAGGTGAGAGGCCACCAATATCCACTTGGAAGATGTGTAGGGATTCAGACAGCCCTAGAAGTGTATAACCCACAACTACAAAGAAGTACAGAAGAGCGTGATGAACTAAAAATTGACAAGAGGATCCAGTTGGAATAGGTGGGTGGCCACCATTATCCAACTGGATCAATCCTCCACCCTTAAGAATCAATGGTATCCATTGCATTGAGTTCCCCCATCAGGTGAGGAAACTTTTGTTGGATTTGTCCCTGGGTGAGCCAATTGCCTTGGTGTATGAGTTGCCCTGCCTTGACAACCCAATAAAGTTGGATCCTTTGTTGGCAAGTGCCCTTGACCTGTGTGTCCACTATCTGATCAGTGGATGCTTGTTCTATGTAGTAAGGGTTGAGCTCTGTGGGTTTCAGTTGTTCTCCAATCTATGAGGTGTCCAATAATGGTGGAAAATATGGTCGAAGGAGGTCCACATTGAACACTGGGTGTAGGACAAGGAAGGGTGGAGTGTTGAGCTCAAAATCATTGCTAACCATGAACTTGGTGATAGTGTAAGGACCACAACGAAGTAGGTAGATCTTCCTATGGGGCCCTGTGAGATGCTCCTTCTGTAAATGTAACCAGACTTTATCTCCAACCTAAAAATGGTGTGGTACCCTATGTTGATCATGGTGTTACTTGTACTTAGCATTGGATTTCTACAAAATCTCATGGACTTGTTGGTGGATGTGATGAATCCACTCAACGAATATGGTGGCTTTTTTGATTGTAGACTGATCATGGGAAGAGTCTGTCTGTGTGGTGGCAATAGGAAGTGCAACATCAATAGGTCCCAAGGGTTAGAATCTCAGCCTGTTGGCATAGGGGCAGACTCGAGGTTCAACGCTTTAACAATGCACCAGAAAAACCCTAACTACCAACCCTTTCGACAATACCTGCGAAGAAGATGAAGTCTCACCTGAGGTAGAGGCAGGGGGGTTTGCAGGACTTATGTGTCTACAACCAAGCTAGGACACCAATCTATGATTACAACACTTAGCAGAGCACTTAAACAACAATATGAATTAGTTCATGAGTCTCATTCACATTGTAGATTAAACCCTTATTACAGATTAGCGCAATAACAATAAATATCAATCACTTTCAATCACTCAGCACATAGAATTAGCTCAGATATAACATTCATTTATCTTTATTTTCATTAAGCACTAAGAAAAAATCATCATATTCATTCATCATACATTATAACAACACTAAGCAAATAAACAACATAATCCACATCGCACAAAGCACATCAAGACACAGGATATACGTGGTTCACTCTAGAGTGGAGCTATGTCCACCAACTTCTTCTTCTTCTTTATTAGTCTTCAATATCCTTTCATTTAGTCTCTCATGTGCACAAAGCCACAGAGCCAAACTCCATAGAGGATAGGATATCTATGCGCTACGTGCCAGATCCTCCTTCCCAAAACGAGGTCAAGGGACAGAGCCAACTCCACACAGTCTGTTTGCACAAAGAAACTTACAACCACTTGTACTAAGCCAACATTAACACTTACAACATTCTGTGCACATAGCCCACCAACCAGTTCTTACTTCTTACATCGCTTAGCTACTTATTTATACATTTACAACAAGGCCTAAACACGGGTAAACCCATGGGACGACATCCCATAACTTGTTACATAAAACCTAGTAAACCATTTTCTGGTTCCACAAGCCCATAAAATAAGTGAGATCCCACAATATCATCTCTACTTGGGTGCTCCATCTTTGTCCAACCCGTCGAAGTCCCAAAAGTGGTCAAACACGACCAGTGTTTCCTCAAAACTTGTTGAAGGGCTAACAAGCCCCCAACACTCACATATGACTTGTTCCGAGTCACTCAGATCTGGGCTACACTACTTCAAATTCCTTGAGATTAGTTTGAGTTTCCTCGACTTGCTACTTCACCAGAGCCTCTTGCTTTCATTTCATCTTTCTCCTTCTCGTAGGCGGTTACACAGCACTGTGCAAATTGTAGTTTCTCTAAGATCTCCTCCTTTTCTTCTTTCAATAATTTTGTATCTTGTTCCTTTTCTTCTTGGACTCGCTAAAGCTGAGCCTCTGATGCATATTATAGTATTCGTAATTGGGCGGTCTCATCCCCCAATTCTACAATCTTCGACGAAGAGGGCACAATAGGTACTTCGCGGATCGAATGGATGGATTTTTGTATCTCCTTCAGCTCCTTATCAATTCTTTCATACAACGTCTCCTGCTTTGCTCCATATCGTTGTAAGATATCCTCTGAAGCATCCTCCACAACTGTGATGATTATATCAACATCGTCCATTGTGAGTGTGGCCTTCATCTTGGTCTTACTGGTTCACATCTTCTTTCTTGGCGAAGGTTTCTGTGGGGAAACCTTTCTTTTCTTTGATGTTTCTTCCTTGGTAGGGGGGTCCTTCGGCAGTGTAGCTTCACCTTCTTGCATTTCTCCGTCATCCCCTCCTCCTTTTCCATTTCCTTGGTATTCTCCTCCTCCTTCAGGCGAGCCAGATCCAACTTCTGTAGAGGTGTTGTCCTCCTCATCAATTTCTTGGAATTCTAACTTTTTCTTCTTTTTCTTTGTGCTACTCTGTCTGACATGATTGATCACCTGCTCTGCTTGACATGATCAACCCAGGTGACCAAGGGGATTCCTATGATGTCTGCATCAGAGAAATCGGCATGTTCAACCGATACAAGGAACTCTGCCGACCATTCTTTGGTGATCTCCTCCATATCTTCATCGGACAACTTATAATATGTCTGCAACTCCTCCTTGATTTCATCCCTACATGTAGTGAAATAGATAAAGTGTCGATATGCATGAAACTTCAATAGTGGTCTACACTGGTGCAATGTGTTTTGTGTCATGTGTGGAAATGCATCAATAGTGCGCTTCATCTTTTGGTAGTAGGCATGGAACACAACGTTCGACTGCCATTTCTTCAACATATCATTTGTATACCACAAGGTGGAGAACCTCATGACCAACAGTTCCGATGGCTCAACTTCTGGAAATGTCACTCCTTCCAGCATATGGCAAGTGACAAATGCGATTAGTATAAGTAACCAACTGAAATGGAATTCATACCCCTGATCCTGCACTTCGCAACAGTATCTCTCGAGATCGTTGACAAGGTAACTCACCTAGTTCATTTGCATACCCTCTACGCACCTTCCAGCGAGGTCTACTACGAACCTAGTGACCTATGTCAGATGATTCTTTCTAACGATCTTGTCAGCTATAAGTTGTCAAGCGAGGCACACTGCGCCATATTGGATAGAGGCTAACTTGTAGCCTCACTTTCCCTTTTCTACATTGCCATAATCCTCCTTTATGTGATGTGCCAAGGAACGATCTTAAGTCTTCTATGGGTAGAACTGCTGAGGGCTGGGGCCCTGCATGCTCAGTCCTGTGATTAGGTGGATCAATGTCGGATCCACAGTGATGCGCCTGTCAAGCCACAAATATCCTCCATGGTAGCACGACAAGAGGAGTTTAACATAAGCATTAACCTCCTGATGTTAGAAAAAGTGAGGGATCTTCATTACATTCAATATTGTTGACTGCACGAGCTCCTTAATCCATGGCTGGGAGACTATGCACGACTTCTTCCTATTCATCTTCATTAAATACCTATGGGGCGTGAGCATGGTGTAATTATTTCTGTCGTCGAGATTAAATTTGTTGTTCTTCAGGGCTAGGATCTATCCTAATTGGGGTCCAACTACACATATACCCTTCGAGATGTACGCAGTGATCAACGTATACTCAAAATCACGTGGGATTTTATCCTAGTTAACCGTGCCAACCAAAGGAGGTATGTAATCTGGAAAGACCGACGGGATCTGCATTGCATTATCCATATCGTCGCGGTGCTTTCTTCACTTCTCAATAGCATGGATAGAATGACATCCAGTCGAGGGGTATTCTTGCAGTCCCCCAGTCAATGATGCTTGTATTCCTACAGACATAACTCTCTCAGCCATGAGCTCCATGAGAATCTCCTCCATAGACTTCTCTAACGTGCTAGGTTTTCCTGACATTCACACTTGTAACCAAATAGATCAGGTAGGCGAACGGACAAGTGAGGTAATTAAATGGATGGCGAGGTATAGAAATCATAGCATGAGATACAATCAATTCTCTATTAGCTCGGATAATCACGGGTGGAAAAACGTGGTCCTGACGCAGCGTCCGACGGGTTAAATAAGAAAGTGTCATAATGGATTCCTCCAACGGGTAGGAATGCATCCATCAATGTGAATATGTCCGTTATGGCATGGTCTCTATGGTCCATTCACTCATAATTGCATTTTCTAGTCATTTTGGGGTGTCATTCTAATGGTCGGGGCACCTCCAACAGTAATATAGCTTCATTGTGGAAAAGTCCCATTCTACGTGGTTCTTCTACTTCGGCGAGGTTCAATTTCTATACATATGCCTTCTGCAAAGTCTTCCTTCTATTCTTTGTATATTCCTATAGTTTTTCTAGCTTAGCTTTCTTCTTATGAAGCTTCCTGGCCTTCTTTCCCGTAATTTGATCTTCTCTAACAATATATAGAATCCTCTTCCCATTTGTATTCTTATTCTTTGCTGGTGAAAGGACTTTGCATTGCTAATGTGCTCTTATAGATTCTGAGGTTAATGTCCCTTCTCTTACTATTTCCAGAGTGGCTATACTTCTTTCCTGTATGAGCAAGTTCTTCAAGCCTTCCTGCATTCTTTCAACTTTAAAAACTAATTCTCTTGCCCTCTATTGCTTTGACTTATCCTCTTGTTCTTCTATTACTCGCTCTATTTTTCTAGTTATGAAGTTCCTTAGTTCTTGATTTTTTTGTTCCGTAGCTTCCTCCTCTGCTTTCCTTCTGATCTGATCCTTCTCAATTCAAGTCTTTCCTAATAAAAGTGGAAAAGTGGCGTTGTTCTCAACAAATCATAGGTATATTAGTAACTCTTCCACATAGGGTTATCATCTTTCCCTTAAACAAGCCTATCCTTCCCAATGAAGATATCATAGCAGGTCTTCCCAAAATTTCCCAAGTTCTTTCTGGCATAATGTTCACGTGTTTTTTTTCATCCAATACACAGTCAATGACAAAGTCTTCTATTCTTTTAACTATGCATTGTTTTTCTTTCACGATCTCTGGTAAGCTGATGTCTCTGTGATCATCCATTACTTCTTTTAACTGTACTAACATAGTCCGATCTTTCTCTGATTCTTTCTCTTTATGATTCTCTAATGTGCTCTTAGCCTCTTGACTTTCTTCAATTTTTTCTTGTCTCGTGTTCATCTTTTCAACTTTAGCAATCATTCTTGGACAATCCTCAACCTTATGACTGATAACTTTACAATAAAGAAAAATAGGACCTGTACCAGGGCATTCCTTAGCAAGATGTCCTGGTCTTCTGCAATTATAACACATTGTAAATCCTCTCTTTATTTTAAACGATCCCCAGCCTCTCCTGTACTGTGCACTGGGATCACAATGTTGGACCTGCAATCTGCAAAAATTCTGTCTAGGTTCCTGCATCCACTTATTAGTCCAAAAATTATTTCTATGCATAGGAATAACATATCTTTCTCTATTTCTATCAAATTTATTTAGATAAAATCTTTCTTCTAACTATGCCCTACCATTCAGACTAGACCAAAACTATCAAACATACCTAGATTCATGCTTTCAGAGAAAAAATTTCCACTTATCTTACCCTTACCAGAGCACAAAGATTTAAGATCTTACCTCTTTTCTTCAAATCATGTTTCTTTCTTAGTATAGAGCTTCGCAAGTCAATTAGAACACTGCGTACTACAACAACATATCTACGCACAAATCTTTCTTTTTTCTTCAGTTCCCAACAATCACAGTTTCAGGTCCCGACAACATAACCATTTGTTGGCACAGGGGTAGAACTAGGGTTCAACGCTTCAACAATGCACCAAAAAATCCCTAACTATTGGTCCTTTCGATAACACCTGCGAAGTAGATGAAGTCTCACCTGAGGTAGAGGCAAGGGGGTTGCAAGACTTAGGTTTCTACAACCAAGCTGGTACACAGATATGTGATTACAACACTTAATAGATCACTTAGCCAACAATATGGATTAGTTCATGAGTATCATTCACATCGCAGATTAAATCCTTTTTACGAAGATGGATCGGGAGGAGTTTCCTCAGGTAGCCACCGACCTACATTTATCAACAAACTCCTGTGCTTGGTGGAGAAGAAGCGAACAAAGGTACTAAGAAGCTGTTGTCTCCAATGAATCGGACTGGGATTGCTCGCCAGCTGGGTCATATCGGAGCAACATTGTATGGAAACATATTACCCATCTAAAAACTATTGTTGACAAGGGATGGAACGACCTCTTGATCAATGCTTAGCCCCATCATCTCGTCTTGTTGCATTTGCTATCAACACAATAACAATAAATATCAAGCACTTTCAATCACTCAACACATAGAATTAGCTCGGATCTAACATTCATTTATCTTTAATACCAATAAGAACTAAGAAACAATCATTAGATGCATTCATCATACATTACAAAAACAACACTAAGCAAATAAACAACATAATCCACATCGCACAAAGCACATCAATACACAGGATATATGTGGTTCACCCCAGTGTGGGGCTACAACCACCAAATTCTTCTTCTTCTTTATTAGTCTTCAATCTCCTTACTTTTAGTCACTCCTGTGCACAAAGCCACAGATCCAAACTCTGCATAGGACAAGAGATCTGCGCGCTACATGCCATATCCTCCTTCCCAAAATTAGGTCAAGGAACAAAGCCAACTCCACACAGTCTATTTGCACAAAGCAACTTAAAACCAAGCCACTAAGCCAACATTAACACTTACAACATACTGTGCACATAGCCCACCAACCAATTATTACTTCTTACATCACTTAGCGACTTATTTATACATTTACAACAAGGCCTAAACATGGGTAAGCCCATGGGCCGACATCCCATAACCCATTACATAAACCCTAGTAAACCCTTTGTTGGGTCCACAAGCCTGCTAAATAAGTGAGAGCCCACGATCTCAACTCTGCTTGGGTGCTCCATCTTCGACCATCCTGTCGAAGTCCCAAAATTGGTCAAACACGACCAATGTTTCCTCAAAACTTGGTCAAGGGCCACCACAGCCCCACTTGAAATGGGCTATGGATGATGGAGCTATGGAGGGCCCTATTGTAACTATGTTGAACATAGTGGAGACTCTCGTCCCATGTATGTGGATGCTTAGATTTGTACATGCACAGGATGTGCACAATCATCTAATTGACAACCTACGTTTAGCCATCTATTTAGGGGTGGAAAACAATGGATTTTGTGAGCTTGGTGTCCAATAGTGACCAGAGACTCGACCAAAATGTGATGAGGAACCTCATGTCCCGATCGAAGATGATGGTATGTGGTATACAAAAGTGGACCCACGGTCGTTCGAAGAAGAGCTTGGCAGTATTTGCTGTTTTGATATTCTTCTTGCAGGCTGTGAGGATGACCGTCTTCAAAAACCGATCAATGAACACAAATACACAGCCATTTCGTTGCTTGGTGGATGGAAGGCCAGACATTTAATCCATTGAGATGACTTCCCAAGGCTTTTCAGGAGTAGGAATAGGGGTTTATAAGAATTTCTTCTTGATGGTTGGCTTGGCAATGATACAGGCAGTGGAAGGTCTGATATACTTGTTGTCGTTCTATACATGCCAAAAGATAATTTTTTCAAGTTGTCATATAGCTTGTGTTGCTACACAATGCTCAAAACCTGTTGCATATGCCGCATGTGATCCTCCCACGTTCTGCTGAAGATGAGGATGTTGTTGGATTACTAAGAAGGGGGGTGAATCAATATTAACGTAATTATAATCATTTTTCTCCAAATAATCCAAGTTTTATATCAATGTAGAATTATTATCCAATAATGAGAAATAGTAAATGAACAATCACACACATACACAGTACACCAGTGTT
>JASDQU010754642.1:25638-36702 GCA_032191745.1 Picea mariana
CACCCCCTCGAAATTCGTCAAGAAATTAGAAGAGATTCCTTAGGTTCTGGTCCACGCTGCCTACTCTAGAAATATTTCCCTC
Source organism: Picea mariana (assembly GCA_032191745.1). NCBI lineage: Eukaryota > Viridiplantae > Streptophyta > Pinopsida > Pinales > Pinaceae > Picea > Picea mariana. The sequence continues at coordinate 25,721 of JASDQU010754642.1, forward strand.
ATATTTGTAGAGAACGGCCTCATAAGACAGTTCACAAGCATCTATCCATCTCCTAGGGCCATGACCATCTGGGTTGATAAAAACTGGAAACCCCTTATCAAAGGGCAGGTCTCATCTTCTTTTTGTGGTAAGGGATTTTTTGTCTTTTTGTTTGAAGGTAAATCTGATAGGTAATTAATTTTTAGAAGTGGGCCATATTTCATAGGATCTAGAGGAATGCATCTCAACCATTGGACCCCTAATTTCAACCTTAAGAATGACATCCCCTCTGTTGTCCCATTCTGGGTCCATCTCCCATTCCTCCCCTTCCACTGCTAGAATGATGAGACTATCATAAGTATAGGAAATAACTTGGGAAGATACATTGATCGAGCCAAACCACAAGATGACCTCCAAGATTGTGCGTACATCTGCGTGGAGGTGGATCTAGAAAAAGAGTTTCCTGAAGCCATACAACTAACCATGTATTACAGATCCTATATCCAATAGGTAGATTACGAGAAAATCCATTTCAAATGCAAATCCTATCACGAATACAAACATTTTGTGAAGAGCTTCCCCAAAATCCAATCAAGTCAAACACAACCTAGAGACCAGGATCAAAGGCAAACCAAAAATAAAAAATGAGGATTGAGAAAGAAAGGAACTCAACAACCTCTGGTTCCCCCCCTGCTCAAGTGGATCAAGGCTCCTCCTCTTCCCTTCCTTCTAAATCAGAAGGGGGGGTCTCGAGGAAAGCAACAATAGATTCACAACTCTTTCAAAGCTAGAGGAAACTCCTGAGAAAACCCAGGAAATCCCGGTTGAGGAGGCCAAAAATATGAGGCAAGAGATCAAAATCCCTCAAAACCATAATAAATCTCAAACCATGGTGTTCCCAAGGAAATAAATCCTCACAAGCTTAAGTTCGAGACCTCGTCCCAAATCAAAATTTCAGTTATATTGGAAGAATATTCACAGGGGGAGTTGAAAGATGAGTCAGATAGATACTCAGGGACAACCGTCTTGGTTAAAAATTTTAGAAGRAAATCTAATCATTGCAAGAGAGAGGAAACAACAAACAAGGAAAATGAGTTGGGATTGTAGACAACTCTGGATAACACCCTCAAGAAGGATGCAAAAGGAAATAGAGGACGGAGCGGATCCGCGCCCCCTAAAGTGGGGGGATCCAAAAATATCAGGTAAATAATGAAAATACTCTCCTGCAACTGTAGAGGATTGGGGAACAAAGATAAAATTGAATCAGTGAGACAATTTATAAAAAGAAACAAAACCTCAAAGCCTTATGCTCTAGGAGACAAAAATGAAGGACTCATTTGTCCTTCAATAAAGTAGCTTCTTTTGGAAAAATAGTACATGCCTTGTGGTCAATTTAAGGGGGGCTTCAAGCTGTCTTTGTACTCTATGGAATCCACAATAGTTCCATCTTGCAGAGAGCAAGGCTACACAACATTGGCTTTTGGTCAAATTGGTGCAAATCTCAACATGCAAGAACTATATAATGATTAACATTTATATTCCTAATTAGTATCACGAGAAACAATATTGTTGGCAATCTTTGCTTTATTTCTCCAAGGAGGATTCCTTGGAAAACTTTATTTTTGCAGGGGATTTCAACACCACCATTCATCATTGGAAAAAAAGGTGGGGCTCCTCTATCCACAATTCCTCTCAGGAATTCCTTGAAGATCTTATCTCTTTCCTGGATCTTTTTGACATTTAGCCCTCAAAAGGTCTTTATACTTGGTCTAATCGTAGACCTGGTCTCAGTCATATCACTGCCAATCTTGACCGTTTCCTTGTGAACAGTTCCTTTCTTGCTGATCCCCCTCTCACACCTTCTCATATCTTACCCTGGGATAGTTATGATCACATGCATGTATCCCTTATATTTTCTACTGTCAAATATCTGGGTCCGATTCCCTTTCATTTTAATTCCCCATGGCTTGATAATCCATGTTTCCTCCCCTTTGTATCCTATGTTTGGTTTCATTGAGTGGTCGGATCCCCCATCCATATATGGGAAGAGAATCTCATAACTTTGAAACATGCAATCAAAGACTGGGTCAAAACAAGCTTCAAAGCCCTGCAAGTGGAAATTATCCACCTACAAGATCAATTGGGAAAGGTGGTGTTCATGATGAAGGAAGGGTATATCACCCCCACATTATTAAAAGAAGAGGATAAAACTTATAAAAAACTTCAATTTGCCCTTAAAAAGGAGGAAGAGACTTGGAGACTGCAATCTCAATGTCTTTGGATTTAGGCAGGAGATCGGCATACAACTTTTTTCCATAGGAAGTGTAAGGTTCAGAGGGGGAAAACAATGTGAAGGAGATCAAATTGGATGATGAAACCACTGTCATCTCATTCAAGGATATCAAGAAAGCAACCTTTTCTCATTATGAGTCTCTGTATACAAAGTCGGGAATGATAGACACCAAACTAAGAGATCAAATGTTGTCTTATATTCCTCACTTAGTTCAAGACATGGATAATGAAGAACTCACAAAATGGGTCATAGAGGAAGAGATATTAGAAGTGCTAATGCAATTCGAATATGATAAGGCCCCTAGTCATGATGGATTCAATACCCACTTCTTCAAAAAGTGTTTGGACATCATAAAGTTTGATCTAGTAAGAATGATTTAGTATGTTTAGAAATCGGCTAGAATGGGGGGAGAAACAAACTCGACCTTGTTAGCATTGATTCTTATGGAAAGAAATGTAGTCTCATTTTCAAGGTTCATCCTATCTCTCTTTGCAATGTTTCTTACAAGATCATGTCTAAAATTAAAGCAAACATGTGTTATGCACTTGGTTATGTGATATTAAGTAGAAACAAGAATATAACAAAAATTATCAACAGACAACAAAATGTAGAGAATAACACACCAAAATGATATCTTTATTGAAATAGGAGCAATGTTCACTTGGTTCTTCAGGGGGGAAACCTCCAACAAAGCAACACTCTATTACAATAATTCACAAGACAAAGCTTTCTCATGCCTCCTACTCTTATTTATACTAATTCTATCTTCTAACGAACATTATGGATGAAGATATTTCTAGAAGCGAAAACTTCTATTAGGTATTCTTACATTGACTTGTTCATATTTATTAAATAGTCCTTATTAACTAATGTCAGCCTTTATTACATGGGAAATATATCATTCTATCTATGTGAGGGGTTAGGGAGGTTAGGTCCCTAACATGCCCTCCCCCTTTAAAAGAGCCTTTTACTCAAGGTTTAAGATGAGGAAATTTCTGCAGTATAGTAGTTGAATATCAGGTGGCATATTCTAGTGGAGTATCCTTCCATTGAACTAACACTTTCTGGATGGTGCACTGACGGAGACAACACTCTTGCTATTCCAATAGAGCTTGTGGTTGCAAACTAATGAACATTCTTCATCCAAATTTGATAGACTAGTCTGAGCATGATACTTTGTTCCAATCACTTTCTTTAGGAAGGAGACATGAAAAATATGATGTAGCTTGGACTTGTTGGGCAAAGCTAACCGATAGTCTACTCGTCCCACACATTTGAGAATAGTATAAGGACCATACAATTTGGGTGCTAGTTTTTGATACTATTGAGGTTTGAGTGAATTTTGTTGTATGGTTGTAGATGGAGAAACACTTGTGTTGAGCATTCAATACACCCTAAAAAGTCTATGTTAAATTTTACTTTTTAGGTACCACTTGATTTTTTTGCACTGTCTGATTCGTCTTCATTGTGAAAAATGTTGCCTTTGCTTATCACTTTTTGACTTTCATTAAGTCTTCCAAAGTTTGCTTGAATCTATGAAAACTCATGAATTAAAAGAAAAAGACTTAATGCTTAAATAAGGAATCAACAACCAAAACACTCTCCCCGACGCGCTCAAAGTTTCAGCATCGGAAGGAATTAAAGGATGAAAGAAAGTCACTTGAAAAACCGCAGTCGCCGAGTGCCGATTTTCATCGGCATCGGCAGAATGAAGTTTTCTTTTGTGACGATCATCATACAAAGATATTGCCGACAGTCGATCCCCTTCGGCGTCAGTAAAAGGATAAAAGAGTAAAGCGAAGAAAAAAATGATATCATCGATAGCCGGTACCTGAGGTGCTTTGCAAAATCAGAGAAGATCAAATCGTGATGAACATCTGGACCACGCTAAAGTTTTTTCCCCGATCGCCAACTTTCGAAACGCTTTCGGCGTCGAAAGTTTTGAGGACGCTAACCCAAAGGAAACTACGCGATAGGTTCATCCCCAGACGCCGATCCTCGATACCTTTTCCGCATCGAAAATCCCAGGTTTATTTTAGAGCGCATAACTTGAATAAAGTCCCAAGTTTGACCAATACTCACGAGCTAAGTCACCAATATTCAATGCCACGTCAACACTGTACAATGAAATCGATCGGTGTCAGAGGTTTTTCGTAGAAGGGTATCAATGAAAAATACAAAGTAACTCGAAGCACCACTGAGCATAAATTGAGGGCTAACTTGCAAGAAATAAGGTCGTTCTGAATGACACAAACAAGGGGCGTTGCACAACGAATCCTAGGCTCAAAAAATATGTTCTGAATCATACAAGAAAATATGGAGAAAGAACACAAGAGATACATACACAAAGAAAAGAAACGAAGCATCCAACTGCTACAACCAAAATCCTTTCGTCAAAGTTTCAAGACTTTATATTAGATTTCCATCGAGCTCAGATTACATACAAAAGACACTGTCTATATCTTTTGGCCAACCAACCCGATTTACATTAAGAACAAGAAAATTTTCAAAAAACAAAACTATCAAGTTTTGTGCCACTTCTGAGAATACAAAATAGAGTTCCTTAATCATGCCTCTTCTGCGCACTAACAAGATCTGCACAGACTTTCTCATTGTCTACTTTGTGTTCCTTGAGATGTTTTCATATTCAGTTCTCCCTAAACCCTTTGTTCTTTGTGCAACTGCACGATTGTATCTTAAGCTTCCTGGACCTGTCTCTTGAGCCATGTCACATTCCCTTCACAACCTTGTGATGCTGACACCTCGAGGGTCTTTTCCGCCAATGGTTGTCTTCATTCTCTATTTTCATGGTAGAGTTCGACAATGGCGAGTTGTGCCTGCTCCAGCTGCTAAGTCGGTCTCAAACGTTAGAACCCATGGCATCTGTCCTCCTTGTTTTTCTCCCGCTCCCTCGACCCGTGGCTTCGATAGGTTTTAGCCGGATATCGCACATCAGTAATTCCTCGACGGCTGATCTTGCGCATGAATCGCTCAGGAATTTTTTTTTCCACCTTCCTTATTCTTCCTTGGCCTTCCTCTTTTCTGGGTTATCTGTTGTTGCAGAGGCATGGCTTTCGACGTCCTTCCTTCTAGCACACCATCTTCCACCGTGGCCTCCACATGGTGCGATGCCATCGTTTCCGCCTACAGGTAGGAACCTCCCTTTGATACCTCGGGAATGCCTACTATGAGTAAGAACGAATCTCAGGCCTTTTGGGGCTCAAGCCTAGTGCTTCGGCTACCTCATGTGCCCCGTCTTATGTTTTGAGGGTTTCCCATGGTGCGGCAATGTATATGTCTTATGTGTTGGAAACTTGATGAGGTCCCAAAGAAAAAAGAAAAAAAAAAAGAAATTGATCAGACTGGGCTCACGAGATGAATTACAAGCAGTGCATAAGCTCGACTAGTGAGTAGAGCACATGCATAATATCCACGATTTATAACAGAGCAAGTAGTGGGTGGAAATGTGCTAGGGAACACTGGATCCATGGTGACGGGATGTTTGAAGCAAACTGAAAATTGTCTGTGGCACATCCGAGCGATGAGCATGTTCCGAGGCTTGTGAGATGCAGTCGATAGGAATTGCAGAAAGTTTTTGGTACGATCACCTTGATTTTTCAATTCCCCCAGCCTTCATGATGAGCTGATGATGGTTGATGCGACTTTTGTTTAAACAACTTGCATCCACCTGGGGTGCCTAATGACTTCCCTTTTGACAAGATCTGACTCTTTTGGAACATACTCGTACATTTAGCACATGTTTGGCTCTGACATCCTTTACCGACTCCAAAGGCCAACCGACCACTGGCATGACTTTGACTCTCATATTTTTCTGTACCTGATCTTTAATTCCATGGCAAGCGGATGTAGCCCACCCTAACTAGAGAAAAAATGACGGCAATAACATAAGCGGTGCAAGCAATTCAAAAGATTTCATAGATCTCGTAAGTATCAAACAACCAGGTTTGGCAAGCTTTACAGGTATGGACCAGTCTGATTCTTCACGTTTTCACTTTATACGTTTATTTTACCAAGTGTTGTTCTATACATAGTCTCTAAACAATTTAAATTTCGATTGCAGGAAAGATACCTCAGAGTATTGAGCAAGAATGGCTCGGGAGCCTCATCGGGAGATGCAAGAAAATGGGCTAGATGCGAGAGAAACTGGGTCAAAATCAACAAGGCAATAAAGGATATCAGACTTCTCTAGTTTGGCATGCCCGACGACCTCATCAACTTGCACGACATAATAAAATCGCACACCGAGCAAGATTCATCATAGGCCGAAGAAATAACAAAGGTGACATGCACAATAGAGCCAGGTCATGTGCGACAGCTTATGGAACACCCGATCAAAGCTCGGGCTATGCTGCAATAGTTAAGTGCCAGTCTGGTCAAGTATCGGGCACATGCTATAGATATCAGAGAGATTCACACGGCCCCAATGGAACAACATAGATTCCCATACACCCATACTTGTGAGGAGCTGTTCATCAACTGGTCGGAGTACGAGAAGAGTCACCCTTTTAAAGTGATATCTTGAGATGACTCTTAGACAAATTGTTAGGAGAGAACGCCACATGGTGAATTTTGTTTTGCTTATCTGCACTTTAGCCTTTATTTTTAGTTATTTTTATGTTATAAATAAGAGCATTGACCGATTAGTTAAGGGTCGATGGTTGTTGCAAGAAACTCTCATTTATGGTTTTGTTAATAATTATTTTGGAGCTACCTTTAATTTAGAAGTCCTTCTGGACCAGAGACGAGTTTATGTTTTCATCAAATGCCTGTATGATTGGACGTGGAGAAGAACTATTTCCTATCTCGTCTCATGGATGGATGTTGTAACGAGTAAGAACTATTAAATCTATTGTTAAGTTATCTGATGCAATGTTTTACAGTTCTTTTCTTTAATGATGAAGATGAATCGTTGTGTTATTATGTGATGGATGATTAGATTTAAGTGAATTATTTTACTTGCCATTATTTATCGCATATGTGTTTTCTTTCTGATGATTTGTATCTCAGTCAGTAATTGGATACTCACATGGTTAACGTATTAGTACTAGGCCTGTGGTATGGAATTGTTGTTTGCATGCTTGAGTAGAGGGTTATCCCAAGATCAACCTCTTCTCTAGTAGTTAAACTGCAATATACCAGATATAAAAAGTATGCAGAACAGAAATGAAATGCTAGAAATGGCATAATATTAGTAATATAACCAGCATAATCTCCACAATAACACATAAATGATATTAGAACAACAACAGAAATAACACTTTGATTCAAAAAGCAATGTTCACAGGCCTCTTTGAGGGGGTAACCTCCAGACGAGGAACACTCTGTTACAATAATCTTCAAGCTAGGGTTTTCATACCGTCGACCCTTATTTATACTAAATATATCTATCAAGAGAAGCATCTAGAGGAAGATCCTTCTAGAAGCAGAAGCTTCTATTAGGTCTTCTTACATCCGCTTTATTATATTTTATTGAAAGGCCTTATTAATATTGACCTTTATTACGTCTGAATATATTGATCTACCTATGTGCGGGTTAGGACCCTAACATGTTTGCCCCCTTAAAAACAACCTTGTCCTCAAGGCTTGAGATGTGGAAACTGCTGCAGAATGGTAGATGGTTCCCAAGTGGCATCTGCTGGAGTTGTATCTTTTCACTGGACTAGCACTTCCTTGATGGTTCTCTAACGCAGGCGACGCTCACGCTGGTCCAAAACTGTTTTTGGCCGTAGCCAAATGGATCCTTCTTCAGCTAACTCTGGAAGATTGGTTTGAATTTTTCACCTAGTTCCAATCACCTTCTTTAAGCATGAAACATGAAAAATAAGATGTAGCTTCGACTGACTGGGCAGAGCTAACTGATAGGTGACTTGCCCCACACACTTGAGAACTGTATAAGGACCATAAAATTTGGGCGCTAGCTTCTGACAATGCTTAGCCTTGAGGGAAGTTTGCTTGTATGGTTGCAGTTGCAGAAACACCTGATCCCCTTCTGCAAATTGATGTTCAGAGCGACCTTGATCTACTTGTTTCTTCATGTGATTCTGTGCCATGACCAAGTTCTCTTTAAGGGTACAAAGAATATCCTCTCAAACTGTAAGTGTTTGGTCAACCACCTGGACCTTCGAGGTACCCAGTAAATATGCGAGAACTGAAGGTGGCTTCTGTCCATATACCGCTTCAAAAGGAGTCATGCGTGTAGTTGTATGGTAGGAAGTGTTGTACCACCATTCAGCTAGGGGTAACCATTGAGCCCACTGATGTTGCTTCTCAGAGGCAAAACAACTCAGATATGTTTCCAAACACTTGTTGACCACTTCTGTTTGACCATCAGTCTGGGGATGATAAGCTGTGCTGAGATGCAATTGGGTGCCATATAGCTTAAACAGTTCTTGCCAAAAATTGCTTGTGAAAGTTGGGTCATGATCAGAAACAATAGAGTGCAGCATGCCATGAAGCTTGAAGACATGGTCCATGAAAATTTGAGCCACCGTGGATGCAGTAAATGGGTGTTGAAGAGCACAGAAATGAGCATACTTAGAAAGGCGATCCACAACCACCATTATGACTGATTTATTCCCCGATTTGGGTAAGTCGGTAATAAAGTCCATAGAGATATCCTTCCAAATAATAGGTGGAATCGGAAGTGGTTGTAGTGTGCCCGGAGATTTGACTGTTTCTCCCTTGTGGAATTGACACACCTCACATTCATCGACAAAATTATGGATGTCCTATTTCATACCATCCTAGAAAAAGGAACGTTTGACCCTGTCATAGGTTTTGGTGAACCCTGAGTGCCTTGCTGTGGGTGTAGCATGAAGCTTAGAAAGTACCGTGGATTTAAGATTTGATTGTTTACTTAAATACAAACGGCCTTTGTATCGAAGCTCATCCTGGAGCCAAGAGTACCCTGAAGGAGCCAGAGCATTGGTTTGCAATTGCTGGATCAGATGTGAACTTTTGGGATCTTGTAGCCATTCCTGGTGCACAGCTTGGAGCTAATCGGGTACAATGAAGGAAAGAGAAAAAAGGGATCCTTCTTCTTCATATTTTCAGGATAGTGCATCCGCCACTACATTGTCTTTGCCCTTCTTGTAAGTGATCTCATAATCATATCCAAAGAGCTTAGTCACCCATTTTTGTTGCTCCGGGGAGGAAATGCGTTGTTCTAGAAAGCACTTGAGGCTTTGATGGTCGGTCTTAATTTGGAAGCATTGCCCCAAGAGACAAGGATGCCACAGATCAATGGCATGCAGAATAGCCAACATTTCCTTTTCATAAATGGGTTTTCCAAGATTCCTTTCAGATAGTTGCTTGCTGGTGAAGGCCAAAGGTCGACCCTCTTGCATAAGGACAACGCTGATTCCTTTCCCTGATGCATCACATTCCAACACAAAGGTCTTTGTGAAATCAGGAAGGGCCAGAACCAGAGTGGTGCACATGGCCGTCTTCAAGGTTTGAAAAGCTTGAGCAACGGCTGGAGTCCAAGTGAAAGAGTTCTTTTTGAGGAGAGCAGTGAGAGGTGCTACAATCTTTCCATAGTTCTTAAAAAACTTGCGATAATACCTTGTTAAGCCCAGAAATCCATGCAAGCTTTTGAGAGTCTTTGGGTGCGGCCAGTCTTGCATAGCTTCAATCTTTTTCAAATCCACCCTGACGCCATCCTTGCCCACCAGATGACCCAAGTATTCTATTTCTGAGGCACCAAAAGCACATTTATACTGTTTCAGGAAAAGTTGGTGTTGAGAGAGTAGATGGAGAACTTGATCCACATGAGTAAGATGGTCTATCCAGGTTTTGCTATAGATGAGGATATCATCAAAGAAAACTAAGACAAAATGATGGAGAAAGGGATGGAAGACATGGTTCATGAGGCTTTGGAAGGTGGAGGGGGCATTACACAAGCCAAAGGGCATGACCAAAAACTCATAGTGGCCCTCATGAGTTCGAAAGGCCATCTTGGGAATGTCTGCCTCTTTCATACGTATCTGGTGATAGCCCGAGCGAAGATCAAGTTTAGTAAAGAATTGGGCACCACTCAATTCATCCAGGAGGTCATCAATGACAGGAATGGGGAATTTGTCTTTAATGGTCAGTTTGTTGAGGGCACGAAAGTCAGGACACATTCTCCAAGAACCTTCTTTTTTCAGGACCATGACTATAGGAGAAGAGTAAGGGCTCGTACTAGGGTGGATAACGCCTGCATTAAGGAGTTACTGGACCATTTTCTCAATTTCATTTTTTTGTGAAAAGGGGTGGCGATATGGACAAATATTGGGAGGAAGGATTCCGGGTACAAGGGGAATGGAATGATCATGAACACTGCGGGAGGGAGGGAGTCCTTGGGGAGTGGAAAATACCATTTGATGTTTAGAAAGGAGGGCTTGGAGGTCTTGTGGTACCGGGGGTGTCTCTATTGATTGTATAGCATGGAGTTAGGCAATGACACCAGAATGACCTTTCTTGAGCAGCTTTTCCATGCGATGGGAACTAATGACCTTAGGTGAACCAACAATGATGCCTTGGAATTTATATTGGTGGCCTTCTTGGTTGAATTGCATGGTTAATGCCTTAAAATCGATGAGAATGGGACCCAAAGTTCTTAGCCAGTCTGCACCTAACACATTGTCACAACCACCCATGTCGATAGAAAACATATGGGATTTTAGGTGGTAGTCACCGATTTGGAGAC